>JAOXNO010000004.1:31556100-31583390 GCA_028565335.1 Limnodromus scolopaceus
AGAAGGAGAAAATCTAAAAACTGATGGCAATATTTAACATCATCCTTCTCCAGGGGACTTCTGCCTAGATGGAGCCTGGTTCTCTTACCTACTTTTTTTCTGCTTAAATTTGTCTTTCTTGGATCCGTACCCATCGTCACAATTGCTATTGTTACACCCGCTGTAATGGAAAAAAAGATTAATCTGGAGAGGCTGTCAGGGCGGCACTTTGAGGCTGGTTTTTTTGAATGACGCAGGCTATTTCTCATGGTGGAGTTTGCCAGTGCAGCTGAGCTGCAGCCGCCGCGATCTGCTGCAAGGTGCTGTCCCGCTTCCCTGGCCACTTCTCACCCCCCTTCCTCCTGCCTGCCAGTTGAGAGCTAACCGGGCAAAAAGCTCACCCTACCAAAATGCAATGAGGGTTTTTTTCTGCCTGCTTAGCTCCCTGTTCCAGCTCGCTGTGGGATCAGATGAATGAGTGCAAGCACAGATGGAAAGGGAAGAACAAAATGGGAAGAAATAGGGCTGGAGAGCTGGAGCAGCCTCCTGGCTGCAGCTATTAGATGGGCATGGTGCTGTCAAGTCCTCATTATTTCCTGCCATGCTGGATTTCTTTCCTGAGTTTAATCTTTTCTTAACCCTACTGCTGGTTTGAAGGTGTTTCAAGCCACTTTTCCTCATAGGAGTTATTTTGTATCCCTTTCTGGTGTTGGTTCGCTTGCTTTGGGTGTTTTTTTTTCTCTTTTAACTGCTGGTGTGAAGTAGAAAAATAGAGGAGGGAAGTGAATGGAGGGAAGTTAAATTCGGAAGAAAGAACAAATTTCCATATTCTTTGTCGTGTTTTGTTAAGATCCATGCAATACTTTTAGTCAAGGAGGTTAAGTTTTGTCTTTTTGGTTTAGGTGAAGACTCAGGAATGTATAAGGAAATGGTATTTTCATCTGTTCTTCGGAATCAGATCTCAGCACAGAATCAAAGGCTGCTGTGCTCTTAGAAGTGTTTTATTTCAAATGGAAAAGAAAATAAAGCTGCAGCACTTACAATAGTTCAGATGCATTCCTGAAAATCTTTCAGGGGTTGTATGGGTTTGCCGCTTCAACTCTTGCTATGACTTTGATTTAAAATGACCTCCTAAATCTGTTAATAGTCTTGCAAAGCAGCTCATTTTGCTTGGCCCTGGGTGGAAACCACACAAACCCACCAAGTTCTGTAGGAATTCCTCCAGGAGCCAAAGCTGCTCAGATGCAGTAAAGGCTGCATAAATCTGAAACTGTGGTTTATGATACACCTCCACTTTCTCTCTTTTTTTTTTTTTTTTCATTAGGTAAATCCAGCTTAATCTGACTCTTCAGAAGATAAACTATTAACCTGAATACATAATATTTCATTAAATATAACAGTGTTCTCCCAGAACTCAAGATGTTTTCAGTGTGAACACAGTGTCAGAGGCAGAGCTGAAAGGTTCAGAGGTCCTGCTGGGAGAGAGCCCCTGGGATGTGCTTACCCTGGTGTTGCATTCAGATGCACATGACCCTTTCTACTCTCAAATTGCAAGATTTAAAAAAAAAGTAAATACAGAGATTTTTTTAAATATGTACATGGCTATTTTTGTTCTAAAATAATTCTGAATATATGATTCTGAAATTACACAGTTATATACTGTGTAGAGTTACAATTATGTAAATTGCACTATTAGCAGCTGACTTCTTTCAGAGGAGCTTGTACTAAGAGCAGAAATCTTGTTTCTCTTGTGTGTTTTGGTATAACTGCCTTGATAGATTTCAGAATGACAGGCTCCACATCAACGTAATAACATGCGAGCAAGGGTACAAATTTAACATCGCTGCTAATTGCAACTCTGTTGTTTTTATACTGCCATCTAGGCCTCAGCCCCAGTTGGAGACAGGTTCTATTTGGCGCCGCAGAAGAGTGCGATCGAGGGTATTCTGTTCCTTCGAAGCTTGTCGTGTATATAGAAAAGAGAAAGGCAAGCTCATGTAGGAGAAGGCAATGAGCTTCTTTTGCCTGTTCGACACCAGGGCTGCAATGAGAACTAACCTCCCTTAGGAACATCATGGGCTAGGGATTGATTTGGCTAGTTTTGGGCCATAATGGCATGGTGTCTCCCGAGTGGAGGGAACGCCAGTGTTTTATAGGGAAATGCAAGGTTTCACCTATATTGCCATATGGCAGGGCAGAGCTATCATGATAAGAATACAGTCTACAAATAGTTAAAGGAATCGAGGGGAAAGTACCTTTTAAATAATAGGAAAATTTTGACTATATGTATATTTGAAAAGATTACAATTTTAATGTCCACATTCAAAATAATTTGTTTGAACGTAATTGTCTCTCAATTTTCTTGGCTAATGTTTGTTATTGTAACCTGTGTTTTTACTCATATTGGTAAGAGTAGTTCACAGTCCTTCCTGTGTGTGAAAGGAAAAGCACATAGAACAAGGAAAGATTTTTGGATGTGCTGATGCTACAGGGCAACTCACTGTATTGAGAGCGTCGTTGAATATGTGGGGTAAACAACAGGGGGTAGTGGGATTTTTTTTTATTAAATTTGCTATAGTTAGTTTAGTATTTTATTATTGGATTTATTGACTGTGTATCTGTTAGCATTCCACTTGGATATATACATTATTCATTTGATTTTTTTAAAACCTCATCTAGGTTATTCTGAGTAATTCCAAAGACACCCTTCAACATGCCTGAAAATCCTGCTGCAGGTATGTAGTCTGAAAGTGATTACTTTGGTTAAGCAGTGAGAAATGAAGCTCTGTTCCTAACATGTACACTGTTTTGTGGTGCAGATAAACAGCAGGTGCTGCAGATCCTCGATCGGCTGCAAGCAAAACTGCATGAGAAAAGAGATTCTCAACATAATGAAAACCTGACTGTTTTGCGTAACACACTCAGGAGCCCTTTGTTTAACCAGATACTGACCCTCCAGCAATCCATCAAGCAACTGAAAGAACAAGTGAGTGTAAAATTGCAGTTGTTGGTGTGATGATAACTATAGCAAACTTGGAACTGAAAACAGAGTATGTAGGCGTGTGTTAATGAGGGCCCTCTCATTAATAAGCCGTAACTTGGTGTGAATCAATGTTGGACTTTGGGGGTTTTTTTTGGTCAAGCTACTATCTCCAGCATCACTACTGAAATAAGAAGTGGTATCCCAACAAACAGGTCGTGAGGCAATGTGCTCTGAAAGGGATGCAGAAGAGTCAGGCGTTGAGAACCACATCGTTGGAGAAAAGCATCTTCAAAAGACATCAGCTCTAGTACTTTAAGTTCCGAACAGCAGTTGGAACTGGGATCCTTTGTTTTTCACAGAAGCTAAATACTGTTTATCAGCTAACTGGCAGCATCTTTTCTCCTTAAAAGACACCATCACTTAGTTCCTGCTGACTTGTTCAAGAATGGTTAACCTGTTTTGGGAAATATAATCTAGAAAGACACCCCTGAAGACTTGCTAAACTCTGGTGCGGATGTACCCAAGCTAACTTTAAAATGAGTTGGCTCCAGCAGTGGAAGGAGCTTGCGTGGATTGATTTCTGATGCCAACTGACACGTCAATCTTGTGGGCATGGGTATCAATGACACATCTGGTTGAACAGGTCTCACCCTGCAGTTAGCAGAGTCAGGCGTGCAAATTTAAAATCGGGGACTAACCCTGAGATCATGCGTTGTGACTGTGGCATAATGGATTTTCTATCCAGAATGTTCAGAATTATCGTATCTAGAAAATTTTGTTTTTTCTTGAGGTTCTTTTTAAGCATGTCCCTCATGAGCAGTTTCATTCAGGATGGGATTTTCCAGTTTACTGTGTCGCACTGGGAATATTTCTGCATTTCTTCGTTGTCTGTCAGGACTAGACATTGAACTGCAAGTTCTAGCAATGGTAACATGTTCAATGGTAGTTAGTTTGTACCCTGGGCTGTCTCTGGGGAGGAGATAATACAGACCAGGCCTTTGGCTTCTGAGTGACTACGTGACTCTTAAGAAATTTGGATTCTGATGCCAAAACTGTCCAAGTTTACCTGACAGTTGCAACGGTGCTTGAGTGCTTCTTCAATGTTGTTGCTTTTGCACGTTTCTGGAATATGAGGGTGAAAAGAAGATAATGGGCACAGGCAGGGGAGCAGAATGAAGGAAATGGAATAAATGAGTGGGGTAGAAACACAGCTGAAACATTCAGGGAACTTTTCCTTCTGAAAAACAATTTAAACTTGATATGGTAGCCTGGTTATAGCTTATATCTTAACATTGCCTCATTTCTCATTTATACAGGTGAGAGTATTTGTGTGAGCATGTGTGAACATATATGAACGTAAACTGTTGCTTTGGCAGTTTATAGACAAGGTGAAATATGTGGAAATCTATTTTGGTTTTAATAGTTTTTCTACCTCTTTGTTCATTTTTAACAGCTCAATTATATGCCTCCTGACCGGTCAGTAGATTTTGATTTTACGAAGAGAGGGCTGCTGGTGTTTGCTGACAAGTCCGTAGCTGCTGGGAGCGCGTATGTACCTTGCAGTTCCCCTGAACCCAAAGCATCCACCTTCACTCCAAGCCTGGGAATTAATGAATTTAATGCAATCATCCAACAGATGGCAAGGGTAAGGCTCTCAGGTTTAGTGAACCAAACTCATCTTCCTTTAATGTCAAACGTTTTCTTGCTGGCTTTTGGAGTACGTTTTCAAACATACTCTTCTGTTGTGTGCCTGGGAGCGTGGTGCCTCCTGGCCAGAAAGAGAGTAGAAGTGCTGAGGATAACTTTCTCCTGTGAAAGATAATGTCAGCACTGGAAAGTGGTTTGGTGGTGTGGTTTGGTTGTTTTTTTTTTCTTTGCCATTTTTTTTGGCCTTACTTTCTACCAAACACACCAATGTAGAGAAGAAATTTCAGTTGCCAGAAGACTTTTCTGGTATTTGATGACACTTAATTGAAGATGGATGTTTTCTGCAGAAACTTGTTTTGATGAAGAGACTTGTTTTATCAAATACATTTTAAATTGGAAATATACCAACTTTGTTAATATACAAACAGTGCAAATGATTAAAAGAACTGACATGTAATATTTTATTTAACTCTTCATTTAGTATGTCTTAACTTTGCCAGGCAGATGCTGATTTCATTAACATGGGATGTAGCATGTACCAGATGCTTATGGAAGTTGTACAGGTGCAGACATCCACCCATGTGGGATTGGCATTTATACCACAAATGTATTGTTCTGTGTTGCTTTGAACCATTAATTTAATTGGTTAGTCATGCCTTTCTATATTAAGTAACTGTTGCTAATTGACTACCTTAATGTAGCTGTAATATTTTGAGCATAACTCTTCTCATTAGTGTGTCATTAACTCATCAGATAAAAGATTTAGTGGTAAAGACTGCACATTATTTTGAATAAAACAGCTGTGATAGCAGTGCCTTCTCTAAGTGATATTTCCCAGTAAACAAGCCCAGAAATCTTGTATTAGAACTGAAAAGCAGGCAGTCACAAAAGTAAACTGTTTTTTTAGCATTAAGTGTGAACTTGCAGGGAGGGGAAGGAAATTAAGTTCTTTATTTAAAAGCTGCAATCTTTTGAACGCACACCTAAAAATCAGCATTAAAAGCAAGGGGAGCCAGAAGACAAGTAATTTAGTTTAGCTGTGCAGCATTTCCAGAAATCCCGAATATATTACTCTAGACAGCACTTCGTTCATAGTTTTCATCCAGTTTGGAATTCATCTCATAATGTGAATGAAGTGTGAAAGCAGCTCTTAAATTCCCTGAGGTTTCAGAACCTCAGAGCGCTTGCATATCCAATACTCTGCTATATTAAAAATAATAAATGGAGGAGCTTTTATAGAAATAACATATTCAGTATTTTGCCTTTGTTTAGTCTTAGGAGGAGAATAATTCTCCCAGTGTTCATAAATTTTAACCTAACTCATTCTATTGCATTAAAAATTAGTAAATCAATTTTTTTCTGTTTTATTAGGGGAGGCAAGTAGAATCAATAAAGATTGAAAAGCCTTCTGTTGGAGGTCTTGGATTTAGTGTGGTTGCCCTTAAAAATCACAGCTTGGGAGAAGTTGGTATCTTTGTCAAGGAAGTCCAGCCAGGAAGCATAGCTGACAGGTGAGATCTTTATAATTGTATTGGAAAATTGCAGTATTTCCATGAAGGGAAGTCATGACTTTCACATTGAAAACTCTATCAGAGTAACATGTTTGTCTGGGTTATCTGGTGGGATATTTTGGTGGGGGTATCTTGAATTCTGGCTTTTCCACTAAATGGACTCATGTTTTGAGGATCAGATTTTCAGATGAGTTTTAAATATCTGAGCCATTCATAAATGGAATTTCTGGAAATCGTGACTCACTTAAGAGAATCTTGAGTACTGATTAAAAAACAAAAGAAAACTCAGAAGAGAATACAAGGAAAATAAAAATTAGCCTCCATTTGAATTTTTATGCATTGTATCCCTGAAAGATTCCCCCCCCCCCTTGTTTCTTTATTTATGTGCCTATGACAATACCCTATTTATAGTTGGTTTTACTGTTTGTTTCCTGTGTAAATTTAGATCCAGTCCTCCCGACAGATCCCTGCACAGATGTCATCATAGAATCAAGGCTTCAGGCAGTTTCTTCCCGTATTGTCTGTGGGTTTTCACCCAAAAACAAAAGACAGAGCAATCCTTTAAAAATAAAATGTGATTGTGAAACCACAAATGTTGGCATGAGACAAATGCAGTGCTTGGAATTATGTTTCAAGAAAATGTGTCTAGATTTCAAGTCACTGGTGTCACTTTTTAAATAACACATGTCAGGAAGTGCCAACGCAGGATGACAAAAAGAGTGGGGAGAGGTTGGAATGATAATGGCTATGGGCCCACAGAGAACACACCAGAGAACACTTAAAGAAAAGCATATTAGGCTCTTTCAAAGTGGAGACAGATGGACTGATCCGGATGTCAAAGGAGGCTGAATATCTCACTTTAGGATTTGATGACCTGCTGCTCACTTTCTTTGATGAGAGAATCTAAAATATGGTTAGTGCTCCAAGAAAGTGATTTCTGGGAAACATCTTAAACATCGCATGATAAAAAGGAAGTTTAAAATGCGTTAGTTAAGATGTGCAGTTATATTGTTTTGGAGTTTATATATTTCCCCAGTGTGCTTCCCATTTTGCTTCTGAGATGAGATCTCCTGGAGATTTTTTTTGGATTCCTACAGAGCTTTGAAGGCAGTGTCTGTCTATGTAACAGTTTGGTCTCGTGCTCAGAATGAATATTTAACAAAGGAGATGAGTGATGGTTTCTCTCTTGTCACAAATCTAAATTCATCACTAGGGTAATTAACTGTGAAACTTGTATAAGTTGAGCTGTGTATTGCTCGAAGAAAGCTGGATACCTTAAATTTTGAGTAAAATATAAATATGCAGCTCATCAATCTTTAGATTAAATAACGCTACAAAACAAGATCCTAGCCTGAGCGCTGGGTACTTAGAGGCAGTATCGTGTAGTGCTAACCATAATGAAGAATAGTTCCTAGTTCATTGTAGAACTACAAAATATTTTTTTTTCTGCCCTGATATTCAATATCATCAAGAAAAAATGGGGGAATTTCACTGAATTTTGAATAAAAGCAAAGGAGAAAATTGAGCAGATTTCTTTACCATGATAAAGTTGGAATAAAATATGGGTGGGCAGTTCCGTACAGTGTGGATGGCATGTACTTTGTATGTTGGTGAAGACAGTCTAATAAGATTTTTTTAAATATAGAAATATTTATCCTTGCGTAACTGTGTATTTTGCATGTTTGTATTTAAATCACACAAGCCTGTTGTGAAGTCACTATGCTGCATTTTAAACTTTCTTTTAATGTTTTGTTAAGGGATCAAAGACTGAAGGAAAATGACCACATACTGGCCATTAATTGCACCCCATTGGATCAGAACATTTCCCATCAGCACGCTATTGCCCTCCTCCAGCAATCCACAGGATCCCTACATCTGGTTGTTGCCAGGGAGCCAGTTCAAGGGAACAGCAGAACTTCGGCTGTCTTATTAAGTGATGTAAATCCACCTGAGACTGTGAGTTGTTGTAATACTGTCAAAATCAGATTTTGAACTAATGCTGGGTATTTTTCTGTGGTTGTAAGTGTTTGTGTTAGCAAGCTTTACATATAGGGATTTCTTTTTTTCCTTTAATAAGATTTTATATGTGGTGACATTTCATTTAGACTGATCATGCAGTAAGCATAAGGCTTCCATGGCAAAGCTGCATGAAGTTGTTATAAAATAGATCCTGGGTTTTTATGGGATAGCAGAAGCTTTAGTAGATCAACATATTCTTAACAGCAACATATTCTGTTCAGCATAGGCTGGGTAAAGCATTTTACGAGTATACTCAGCTGAAACCTACTTGTGCTCAGCAGTTAAAGATGCTCTGATTGCATCTTAAAAGAGTGTAAACATAACCTATCATGAGCACTGCTTGAAATATCCCAACCAATTTAAATTTCAACTGCTCAAAACAAAAAGCCTTGTCTTTGTTTATTTATCAGGGCTTTTTTTTTTTTTTTTTTTTTTTTTAAATCTGCAAATTTCATTGAATGTGTGAACCCTTCTGTTTTCTTGAACAAGGAGAGATTGTCAGTGGGACATGTAATAAGGTAGGGCTGAACTTCCATCTGTGTTCACACCGTATGGTCCAGGTGGCTTCACTGAATTTGGTTGAACTGCCCATCTAAATCCAGGGTTTTCAATATTGGAATCTTAATTTATTATCCTAGCAAGTTTTGATGAAAATCTGGTTAAGAGCAGTGCTTTTCCTTATTGTCAGTAATTATTTCCCTCATGATGATTACAGAGCTAGTGAAATCTGAAGGTTTTAGTGGATAATCAATATTGTTTATTGCACTGAAAATTTTAAAGAATTAAACTTTAACTGCTTTTTCATTGAAAGATCTGCACTGAACAGACTAACAAAATAAAATACAAATATATATCTCTACGGGGGGTCTTTAACTTCTTTTATGATATTTAACTGGCTTTGGCAAAGATTTTCAATATGCTAATAAATCCTTTATTCACAGAAGACTTAAATCTGCCTACTTTGCTCCATTTTGGTTTCTGTGAGATATTAATCTGACAGAAACATTGGCTGGGTTTGGGTTGCTTAACAGCTTTGTTATTTTCAGATTGTCTTGTAGAACATAAGGTCATGGTACAATGTAGCTTAGAAACAGGCTTCCAATTCAGTATGGCAGAATATTGCACTGCGCTATTAATTCAGCGTGTACTGGTGGTGTTTAAAGCGTGTAAGTGAAATAACAGGAATAAGAATTTGGGCAACGCTAAGTGAAAACTAGGCCAGTGCAAGCTCCTCGCCTCTGTTTTTCTCTCTTGTTTGCAGTATTCTTGATTTATGAAAAACCAAGAGGATAGTTTTCATTTTGGCAAGAAAATCTTAAAACTGCTTTTTTTGTAGTCAAGCTTTTTCCTAGTATCCTGTTATCCTGAAAGTGAAGGACAAAGTGTATGTTTAAAAACAGATGAGAAATCCCACTGCGTATTTATAAGGAAATGAAGCTGACTGAACAAAATCCAACAGATCCCCAGTATGTGGGGTAGAGAGAGAACATCACTCTGATTAATGCTCGTTGTTCCTGATACATGTGAAAGTGAGAAACATTAAAGACTGACCGAAATTAAAATCTCCTGTTTTTATTAATTGCAGATTCACTGGGGCCACGTTGAAGACGTTGAGCTGATTAATGACGGTTCAGGATTAGGCTTTGGAATCGTAGGAGGAAAGTCGAGTGGAGTAGTTGTAAGAACAATTGTTCCTGGGGGATTAGCAGATCGGGTAATTTGTTATATTATGTCACTTCTTGTTTGATTGCAAAGTAGAATTAACTGGTTTTGACAATCTTAAAATAAACTAATACACTTAAACAAAAGGAAGCTGATAGCATCAAAGTCTAAATGCCAACATATACTTTATAAATAAATATGTTGAAGGTATGATTGAGGAAAAAGTCAGCACCTGATACGAATTAAGTTGTTTCTCAAACATGCTTTGACCTTTATAACACTGTTGAACATGCAGCAATTCTGAGAAGTTGTCTAACCTTCTAATATTTTCAATATTTTTGATATTTTGAGTCTCTGCTAAATCTGGGGGAGGATACTCGTAATGGATTTGCACATCCTCTGTAGAATTTGGCACATTTCGCAACATCTATAGGGACAAACTCTCTAATGAATTGTCAGGCAAGAGAACCTTCCCTATTGAAGCAATTGTGTTGCAAGATTCAGTTTATAGATTGAAAATGTCCTATTTTTAGTGAGTTTCACTTTAAAGGGGTTTTGATCCCCGCTTTGTGGTCTGACCAGTTCAAGGAGACACTTAGGATTGATGCAAAGACTTCTGTAGTTACAGATATCTTTTAAAGTTCATAGTTTACAACCTCTCATTGCTAATCTTTAAAGACTCAGTGCCGAGTGTTGCTACATTTCATGAGAAGAACACATGCAATAGCAAAACAGATTTTGATTTTTAATGTGAATTTGGTCATGACAAGTTACAATATTTGAGGTCTGGAACATGTGCAGACAAGATCTGGTAACATACAAAAGAGAGAGGCTAAAGTACTTCCTCCTATTATAGGATAGGATGGAAATGAAAACTGGAGATTCAGAGAGCTTTACTGGAAAATGTTCGCTTTTGCTTGACTGCCTCCCTCTGAACCTGTCATGTATAAATGAGCATTCTTTAATTATTATGTAACACCTGTTTTGCTGTAAGGAATAGAGTGTTTTGGCTACAAATGAAGTATGTAAGTTAAGAACTCGGCACATCATTCTCAGCTGAATGAGACATCATTAAGAACATGTGAAATAATGAGCGCATATACATGTTAAAATTGGATGAGTTTGTAAATGAGTTAGGGTTAGTTCTGGGAATAACTCTGCTATGATTGCTCCATGAATCAATGCACCTGAGGTGGAGGAGCTGTGCTGATCAATACCAGCTGAGGATTTGGTCCTATGAATGCTTGCTTATAATAGAAATGATGATGTAGGTCATGAATCATAATTATCATGTAAAAAATGGTTTGTGTGGAGTCTTGTTACCTTCAGTGGATTTACTTGCTTGAGTTGGAGCTAGTCATATGAGAAAAGAATTGCCAGGCAATATAGAAGTATTAGGAAAAACTCTAAAAAGTCCTAAATCAAAATGCTGTGCTTTTTATTCTAACCCCTATCCGATGAGGTATATTCTGTGAAACAGCAATACCTAACGACCTGTGGGATAATAAAACGTTGCTCTCTGTTTTTTCCTAAATGAAAAAAATAAACTCTTTCTTAGCAATGGTGCTATTCAATTTGTGTATCTTACCCAGATTTGGAAAGGTTGATTTACCACTGTTAACTACTGTGGAAAAAACAATGTGTGATTGTACAAATGCTTCTTTGAATTATTCACTAGGTTGCCATGGTGGTCAATTTTATTGTATTTTCTTGCATTGGCTGTCATGGCCAATACATGGCTATACACAGGTTCAGTTTTATAATGGAAAAGATATTTTACATATAGACTGGAAACATTTTTTTTTTTCAATTTTATTTGTGTTTGAAGGATGGGAGGCTCCGGACAGGAGATCACATCTTACAGATTGGAGGGACCAACGTGCAAGGAATGACCAGTGAACAAGTTGCCCAAGTGCTGAGAAACTGTGGGAATTCTGTTAGGATGATTGTTGCAAGAGACCCAAAGTGTGACGTTATGGAGACTCCACCGGCTCCTGTGAGCTGGCCAGTCAGCACATTACCTTCCTTTCAAAATGGAAATGTAAGTATTATGGAGTTTACTTACATTTTTAAGTATATTTGTGGCTTCTGATCAGAAAGGAGGAGGAGAGCAGAGTGTTCTTGAGACGTGAAGTGCTTCTCCTCTTTTGAGTTTCCAGATATCATATGCGTGGTCCAGATATCATAAGTGGTCATTATTATAGCCCTGCCTTCTATAATTTTTCCCTCTTTCCTGTGTGTTATTAATACCTATAATCTTGGGATCGGAATGACCAGCTTTACAGAATTTACTTCAGAGTGAGTAATTTAATTACCAAGACCATAAATGTTATCGATAAATGGTACTTTTAGTTCTCCTCCTTAGCTCATTACATTTTTGCTAATCAATCATTTATAAGTGGATTTAAAACTTGACTGAATTTCCCTAGTCTGAAATCCAGAGCGCCACGGCCACACCAGAATTATTCAGCACAATCATCTTTTTATGAAACATAAGTGTAATGTTTTCATCGTCTACGCTACTGTCTGTGATAGGAAATATATCTAAAAATTTTGAAACTTGTTTTAGCAAATCTTATCATGGTCATATCAAAGTCTCTTGTTTTTGAAGTCATTCTTTTCAGTTTTGAGTAATTAAAATCAACAAATGCTACACTAAGTGTACAGTAGGTCTCGAAACATAAACAAAGCTGTGCTTGTGTACCATCTGCTACTACTGTGCTGCTTAGATTTAGGTGTAGAATCTGAGTAGCCTTTTCTTTCTTGTCTAGTTTGTTGAATACGAGTGAAGAGAGCTTTTTTTTTTTTTTTTTTTTTTTTGAACACCATTTTTTAAAGGTCGAACTAGCAGTCATATGGTTACAAACTCACCTTCTTGCTTTCTGGGCATAGTCACTGCAGAGACACCCATTGTCTTGGTGTCTTGCATCTCTCTGGAAGACTCTGGTGGCTGAAGCTGTCACTAAAGCTTTTTGGATCCTTCTCAAGCTGCTCTTCTCATAAGTGGGATTGGTGTAGTAAGAAACGTGAGTGGCAGAGGGGTAGGAGGGAGTAATCTGTGTACATAAAGCTGGAATATTAAAAGTGGGCTTGCCTAATACTCTGAAAAAGGCTTTCCTATAGAATGAGCATCATTATGAAGCACTTCTTTTTCGGCTCTATGATATTTTCCAGGGCCCATATTAGGAAAAAAATAACATGGTCCTAGTTTTGTTTCCTCTACAAAGTACTATTTTTCTCTCTTCATTACCGCAAGGGTGGGTCTGTTTGTCACTGATCGACACCAAACTTTTTTAGGTGCTTTTCTAAAATGTTATTCCTTCTGGATGTCTTATTCCTGCTTTGTCGTTTAGAGGAGAAAAAAACCCACCATTGCAATTTCATCTACTTCTTTCTTAAAGTATCTATTGACTTCATTTGTAGATTTGAAGATTTGCCCTCTTTCTGACATTAAGAGAGATTTGCTGATCTCAAGAATAGTGGCTAATCTGAATGTGTTTATTAATTTAATGATTATTTTAATCACAACCTTTCAGTTTGTGTCTGATTTACAACAGAACTTCTTGCTATAATCTAATTTTTCTCTGGTTTCTGAGTACTTTCACTAGCTGTAAGCTTAGGAATAGAAAATATTTTCCTTTTCTTTTTTGCAAACCAGCAGGAAGATGTTTTTAATCTATGGTTAGGTTTTTTTCAGTTTTGTATTAATATTTTATTTCCTTTTAAATTTCCTGTAGTAGAGAATCAACTGAAACTACTTATGTCCGTGCATGGGCACAAGAAAACAGTCATATTATCTGTATTCTCCAAGATACTGACAGCAGTGTTAGCAGCCTGCTCGTGCTGGCTGTATTTAGGACTCTCTACTTTGATTTTTTCCAGACTATACTTGTAATGTTTTGCATTCTACTGGTAAGATTACTTAGAGAAAATTTCCGTAACACCAGAGCACTATGAAGGGCTTCTGACTGTCAAAATAGCAGGACTTCCAAGGCCATAGCTCCATTTCAGATGTTGCTATAGGCTTGTTTACTGTTTTGGTTCCCTTTCCTAAAGATAAGATACAGAGCATCAAAACTTATCTTCATCTCCATCAGCGTCTTATGGAGCAAGAGAGTTGGAAAGCATTTAATGAGCTTAATGAGTTGGCTAGTGGAGGGACGTGTGTGTGATAAGAAAGGAGATAGCTGGCCATCGATTTCTCTTGCAGTGAAAAGTGAAATAGGTACAGCCATAACTTTGTCCTGCTTTTAATATAGGTCTTCTGAAGCTGGTATTTGGCAAGCATTTGATTTAACTTCTCTTTTGTTCACTGTCTTAAGAAATGTTTTCCTATTTCCCGGTCCATTTTTTGCTCTTGGCAGTGATACCATCCCTCTCGATTTCATCACTTTAACAGACCTTACTCTCATCATCATCTTCTTTTTGATCCCATTGGGCTGTATCTGGTTACTGAAAACAAACAGGTTTATGTATTTTAATTTATCCCTTGCAATCCCAGATGTGCGTGCTTGATTGTTTTTCTCTTTGGTATCACCAATGGCTTTAGTGTATCCTGTTTGAACTCTCTCTTGCAGTTTTGATTTTCACTTGTCAGGGTAGAGCAGCGCAGACATACCGAGGCCAGCTTTATGGGGACCTTTTTCCGTAGACTTGTCCAGTGTAAGGTCAGATCGTATCGTAATCTCAGCTAGTGGCTTTTATGGTTTTTTGGTAATTGCAGTAAGCAGAGGGAGGGTTCAGAGAACAGGTCATGTTATGTGCTTTTCTTTTCAAGTATTGTTTGTTATGAGAAGTCACCTTATCAGTTGCACAATAAAGCATTTATAAATTAATATTTTCACTTCTGCTTTAGGTCTTAAAAATAATTGTAATTGAATGCAAACTAATGAGTCTTTTGCTTCCCATTGCCTTAGACAACCTGGAGGCTTCCAGTGCTCTTTGCAGTTTGGTGATGTTGATTGACTGTAAGATTGACTGTTGGAGTGGTTTTGTGGTTTGGGATCTAGCATAAAACCTAACAATAAGCTCAAACACTTACTTAGTCTTCTGTATTTGCATTTAAGCAGGCAACTGCTTCTGTAGTGGAGCTGTGCCTGCTACGTATATATATTCGCATGGTTTCTTTCATTTCAGAGCATCCTGTTTGTTTTGAGATCTCTTTACTGCTGCCCCTCGCTTCCTCAGTCAGTGATAACAAGGAGAGATAATCATCGCTTTTTCTGACAGAAATGTGTGGTGTGATAACACTGTCTTTATACCAGGGTTTTTAGCTTCTTAACTCTCCAGTAGAAAGAGGAGAAGAGTGAACTCATTCCACTGTTTATCAGGACTGACATATGAAAGGGAGAGAAGACATTCTGAGGGCATTCAGGGTTTCTATTGTCTTGTGGAATTGACTGGGACATTGGTTGTTACCAAGAAGCAGTGGAATCAAAATGGAAATGGCCCCCGAGCAGTCCTTGTTTTCCATAAAATACAAATATTATACCTCTGACAGGTATGTGGAGAAAGTATTAGGGAAGAATTTAAAAAGCAACTAATTACTTTGGTTGGCATCTTATTTTCAGCAAATCTTGGGTTTATCCCTTTTGCAAATATGATCCCTCCTAAAATAGGAAAATGAAAATCACTGCTCACTTCTGAAGATCTTAATTAACCTGCAATATTGTAATGGTACTGGGAAATTATGAAATTTTTTTGCTGTCTTGTGCTTTTTTTTGTAGGATAATACCAACCTTTTTGAGACCTATGATGTTGAACTTATAAAAAAGAATGGGCAAAGCCTGGGGATTACAATTGTTGGATATGCTGGCACATGTGATGTGGGTGAGTTCTATAGGATTTAGTAAAGTCTAGGACAGGGGCTTCTCAAATACCCTTTATTTACTATGGGGAAAGTGGATAGTGCTTGTTTGAAATGTTGTCACTTACAAAATCTATAAAGAAGATATTTGGAGAACTTGCTGCAAAGTTAAATTCAGCCACAAAATTTTATAAAGAGTTGTAATTATCTTAAAAGGAATAATTCCCACTTGACTGCTGGCCTGTGACTTTTACATGTTTCTGTGCAAGACGTTAAACTGTAAGAGACACAGGTCCGTGTCCACACTGTCCTCATTTTGCCCTGCAGTGTATAGCACCATTCAGATAGCACATTTCAGGAGGATTTTCAAGGCCAGAGTATCGGATGTCCCCAGTTGGCATTAACTTTTGAATGGCATCTTCAGTATGTACAAAATAGCTCAATGTGTGAGTTTTGTTTGTTTAATGAATTGTAGGAGTTCAAGTGGGAACGATCAGTCAGATTAACTGGTCCATCCCTCTGCCAGGCAGGAGATGCAGAGTCATAGCTGTGCATGATGTATGTGATGCCTTCACAAGATGATGTATTTGTCTTTGGCTGATGGCTGGTTCAGCAACAAAACTCTGGGAACAGATTAAAATACCTGTGCTGGGATGTAGGGACATGGAATTAGGTTGTAGGCTTTTTTTTTTTTTCTAAATCCTCTTTAAATTAGAGCTGTTAACTCATCTTTCAAATATTGGTTACACAAATCATAATGTCTTTAAAATTAACTCAACTGAATATCTGGTTTTACACAAAGGGGTGGTGCTTTTTATCCTCTCCCCTTCCTTGTGGGACTCCAGTAAGTATTCTGGGAATGTGGTGCAGCTGGGGTTCCCACGGGTCCCAGAGATGTTGCTGGCCAGGAATCCCAGGAGCATGTGTCAGGCAATGGGAAAAGGTAGAGGGGTTTTGCTGAACCTGGGCAAACCATGTTGGGCTGGGGTCTGAAGAAGGTTAGTGTTCAGAAAAGGATGGATGAAGTGTCAAGATTTGGTAGAATTGAAGATCAGCATCTCATATTTTGCGGGAGTTTGTGGAAGGAAAGGGTTACTGTTTCAACTGATGATTGGGGTTTTTTACTGTTCTGTTTTGTTTTAATTTCCTTGTTCTAATTAGAAGTTAGAATTAATAGTCAAACATCAAACATGACAAAGGACAGCTTTTCTGATTTCCATGTTTCTCTTTTTTTTTTTTTCTTTTTAAAGAAAAATCCTTTTTGATTAAGATTTAAAGTACTAAATTCTTCAGCTGTAAGATGATTGAAGTCCTGATCAAAGTACTTAAGCACATACTTTACTTTTAGCTTAGGTAGTCCTATTGAAATCAAATGCAGCATGGATTTAAGTGATTGTGGTTTAAAGCCTGGGTAAGCACAAGGATGAATCCACGGAGGAGGTGGCCTTTTCTGGGCCATTTTAGGGAAAAAACGTTGAGGTTTTGAGGTCAGTGTACAGGTGATTGTGTTGGTGCTGGTTTTTTCCATCAGAGATCCTCAGTCATTCTGTCAAGCTGCGTGAGTGGTAATAGGCAAGTGTTGGTTTACAGAATCATAACTTTGTGGACAGAAGTGTGTGAAAAAGAATGTAATTAAAAATCTTACTAAGAAAAGAAATAAATTAGATTAATGTGACTTGTTTCTGTTCCCCGCCCCTGCCATCAGAACCTTCAGGGATTTTCGTGAAAAATATAATACCTGGTAGTGCTGCTGACCACAATGGCCAAATTCATGTTCATGACAAAATTGTTGCTGTAAGTAAAATCGTCTGCTTATATATTCTTGTAGAATTAATACTTCATTACACATCTCAGTGTTAAAAGAACAATAGAGTAAAGACTTTCTAAAAATTAATTAAACCTCATCCACTTTGCAGAGGGAATAATTTGGTAGTTCGTATTTGTTTAGGTAGATTTGTAACAGAAATGAGCTTTGCCTTGCTGTGGTTAAAACATTATTTTATATTCAGAGAAGTAGTAAATAGTAGTTAACTATGAAAGCATTTGGATTAAAATGTTTCGGAGCGGAGAATCTTGGCTTTTGGCCTGAAGTAAAGTTGAGCAGCATTAGCTTCTATTTGAATTGAATGGAATTTGAGGATGGTTAAGATTTTGCAAGATGTGGCACACTGTTTATGGTCCTTAATGACTGTGTAGTGTAGTGTGGATACAATCAAAATGGTAATAGTTGCAATTTAGGTTTAAAAACCCAAGCTTTATGTGTAGAAAAATAAAAACCCATCGAATAACAGTGATTTGAATAATAGCCAATTTTGCATTCACAGTACAAGTAGGAATGAATTACACAGTCTTTTTGTTTTAAGAGATAATATTTATAGAGATATGATTTTAAATTACTTTTAAAATGTGTGCTGTGCCAGACCTTCCAAAGTCAGCTTCTGCTTTGGGGGAGCGAAAATGAATACAACCTTGTGCTTTTATCTGCAGTTTTGCAGGAGAAGTCCCTATTGATGCATGATCTAGCAGTGAGGTGAACAGAGTATTTTGGGTGTAAATTAAAACATCTGAATTAATGTAAGAATTGGGCTCTTCGGAATGGATTATATGAACAGTTATGTCTATAGGCTTTTGTGGGGCATGTTAGAAATCCGTGAGAAAACTAACAGTGATAATGAGCTGAACAGTTCTAGGTTGACTAGTCTTGCTGGGAAGCTCCACCCACAATACTCCTCATGCTGGTTTTTGTAAGCAAAAAAAATTGTAGGGGGAAATCAGTGCATACTTAAATCGGTAAATTCTGTTCTGTGGTTGCCCCATGAAGACAGAAGAAATTACTGTTATGTTTCCATTTAAAATGCATTTTGAAAATATTAACTAATTAGTGAAATGTAACTGATTTACTGAGATTGTCTTGCAAATACTACTGTCTTGGGTGGATAACCCTATAATTTCTGCACAAAATAATGTGCATGCAGCCTAAGAATGTAATGTAGATACTATTATATGATACGATTTTCTTGTTTTAGGTTGATGGAGTTAATATACAGGATTATACCAACCAAGAAGTGGTAGAGGCGTTGCGTAACACGGGACAGACTGTACGCCTTACCTTGCTCAGAAGGAAACCTTCTATTTCAGAAAGAACTTCAGATAGAGGTAATCCTTTTTTTTTTTTTTTTTTTTTTTCCCCTTTTCAGCAACTAATTCTGTTTTTCACTCAATTTACAGTTACCTAATTTAACATTTAGGACTAGATACCACATGGTCCTCTGTTTTGTAAGGGCACACTGTAGAAAATGAGATACTTAAGGAGGAATGGAAAGAAACAGAAATGACGGATTTGGGAAAATTGAGCGCAAAATTTCTGTGTAGCCAAAAGAAAAGAAATAGCAGTTAATGAGGCGGTGTTACTACTTCATATATTTTGCAGCATATGATTTTTTTTTTTTCGTCTGTTTTTGCAGTGCAGCCAGCTGTTCCAACCTTTGTGTCCCCTGGAGCTGTAGTGGCTGAAACTAGTGTGGACACTAAGAATGAGGAAAACCGAGAACAGAAGGATAATCTTAAAAATGAAAAGAAGCAGAGTCTACATAAGACAGGTAGAGAGAATATCTTACAGTGCTCTTCTGAGTCCTTGGAATTGTCTGTTTTCAATACTGATGGGCTATTGTGACTCACTCCATCTTTAGCTTTTGCTCTGTAATGCTTTTTATTCAGGTCCCTCTGAAGTAAAGCTCTACCTGTTGGATCTATGAACTCTTCCACCCCATCCTGTCCCCAAAATGTAGCACTGTCAACAGCTTTGCTGAGAGTGCTTCTGTGTCATCGCGGAGGTCGCTGATGAAGATACTGGATAATATTAGCTATTGACCTTCTCTCATAACTGGTTGTCAAGCCATTGGTTAATGCTGTCTTTGATCCCAGTGGTCCATCTAGTTTTCAGCCTATTTAGCAGTCATCAAACCGATAGTTCCTCAGTTTCCAAGTGAGAATGCTGATGTAAATAGTGTCAAAAGCTTTGGTAAAGTTGAGGGCTATTACACCCTTCATCCACGTAGCTATCTTAGCAGCCAGATTGGCCAGTTATTTGGCAAATCTGTATTAACTCTTCCTGATTTGCCTTCTTATCATTTATGTCTCATATCTTCAGAAGTGGATTCCGAGGTGAAGTAACTAATTATCTCTCCAGGGCCAAAGGTGACACTGACTGGCCTGCAATTCTCTGGATCTTCCTCCTTGCATAAAGTTTGCCCTTTTCCAGTCATTAGTGATCCCTTTTGATTGTCATGTTTTGTTTTGGGGTTTTTTTTTTTTGTAATTATAGACAGTGGAGGTGCAGCCCTTTCAGTATCTGGAATGAATCTCATAAGCTTTATAGAGCTGAATGCCTCCAGCTCACTGATTCCTTGTTCTAGCCCTGGTCCTACTCTGATGACCTGAGATGTCCTGCCTTCGGTCTTCTCCTGACAGAGATTTTTTCATTCTCCTCTGTTGCCAGGGCCCTGAACCAGATTGCTGAGTGAACAGCATCAGGAGATGGAACTCCTGGGAGTTCACATTTACTTCCTGATCCCTTCTTGCCCCCACAGGTCTTAGGCTCCTGCATCTGCAGAGTCTTTTAAGAATACTCTGTTGGTTTCCTGTATATCACCTCTGATGCCCATTTATTGCGGTTTCCTCTTTTGGCACTGCAGTAACTTCATCAGAACTCCCCTTCTGAGCTGCTCGACTTGGCCTCTTACAACCTGTGACCTGAGCTGCAGCATCCTCCCTTGGGAGTTTTGCCTGAGCTGGGCTTGCTGAAGGACCAGAGGTGGCTGCAGCAGCAGAGACAGGGCATCATGTCTTGTGACATGTCACCATTTGTAGGTCATTTTCCACACAAATGAGGCAGATGCCATTTCCATGAACATCTGGCTCACCTGTGTGCCACTTGCCACGTAATCCTGTGAGATTCCCCACTTGGGAATGAACTTCTCCTTGCTTCCCATGAACCTCTCCATGCTTCCTGCTGCTTCCCAGACCCAACTCATTTCCCTGGTGGTACTACTAATGCTGTTGCGTACTCCTTCCTCCCATGCCGCTGCAGGAAACTAGAGTTCGGTCACTAGATGTGCAATTTCTGGCTTGTCCTGAGCTTACTGGTGCAACTGAAAATTGTTGACCACACACCTCTGCAGGCAGATGAGAATCTCTGGTCTGACAAAGGCATAATAGGCGTAAAGACCCGATAGCTGGAATCAGAAAGTGGAGAGGAGTTCAAATTAGGGGTAAGTTTTTAACAGCAAAGGCAATTGGACACAGGGGCAGATCACAAAGGTGTGGATTGCTTTGGTTTTTAGCTGACTTCTGAATCAAGGTTGGAGGCCTTTCCAGAAGGCAAGCTTCAACTCCCCTACAGATTTCTGGGCTCTTCTACAGGAACTTCTGGGTGAATTTCTACAGCTTGTGTTAAAGTCAGCATAAATTAGCCTTATGCCTTGTTGTTTCTAAGATATGTAGATGTAATGGAGGATTCTAAATTATGGCTGTCAATGAATAACAATGTTGCTATGATTGTGGAAGATCTGTCAGTATTAAAGACAACCTGGAAACGAGAGAAATGTAGCAGTTCCTAATGTTCCATTCTGGTTTGCTTTTTTGTCCAAGCCTTGTAACCAGACATCCTTTGTTGTGACTTTTGCATATTCCCAGAAATAGGAAGCCAAAACAGAGGTGGCTGAGTAGCTGAGATGGGAGGTTATCAAAGCATTGTTTTAGCTGTATGAATGGAAAAGCAGATATTGATTTGTACTTACAGTGGACCAATAACTTAAGGACTTAGCAGTAAGATGTATTTAGGGGCAGAAGAGCCAGCAGGGCTTAGACTCGATATGACTGAGGCTAAAAAAAAGCAACACGTGCTGTCCTGTGTCACTTACCCAGTTGGTTTTTGGTTTTGTTTTGTTTTGTTTTGTTTTTCCTGTGGAACTTCCTATGCATCAAGTATTTTCTTTTTCTGCTGAAGCAAACAGTGTCTCTGTGGTCAGGTCCTGACCACGCGTGATCGGGTTCTCTTGTGTCACAGGCCGCAGGGGTCTGCCCTGACGCAAGGAGAGCTTTCTGAGGAATTTGTTACCTAATAGGCGGTGCTGAGCAAATATGGTATATCAATGCCAGGATCAGTTTATGCTGGGAACCAAAATTGCTTTTACCCGGCTTGAAGTTAACAAAGTCTGTTAGGCTCCAGGTGTGTTATTTAGATATGCCTTAGTGATCAGCTTGGGTCAAACTCTGTTTTTGAGCCATTTTCACAGCAGACCCAAACTGCTTTCATGCAGATCCACTGCGTCTCCATATATATTCCAAAGCCCTTAGTTTCAAAAGGAGTTTGTAACCGATTTGTACCTATACGAGTGGCTGCCCCTTCAATTCTAGCGTTGTGCAAGTCTTGTAATCCCCTTCCTTGGAGCTCTGCAGAGTGTGGTGCGGATGCACCTGGGTCTGGCAAGGACTTCATTGTCTGGAATTCACAGCTGCTGGTTGGACCCATGCGGATTCCTTGCAGGGGCAGCGTGGTGTATCTGTGTAGCAAGTGTACTACCAGATTTTTGATTCTCCTGTGTGTCCACACTCTCCTTACCCTGGAGAATACAGGGTAATGTGTTTGTGTGTGCAGTGTGTCTTGGGATACCAAAATTTAAACACTGAAGTTGGATACTGCCCTTGACACCATCTAGCAGCTCTGGTCCCCCTTGGGTCAGCAGGATGATGCTGTGGGCACAGCTTTCAAACTGAGTAAGGAATGAGGAGCATTTAATGCAATGGTAAGCAAGTATCATTGTTTGGTCCTAGTGGAAAAACACTTTAAGTTACAAGGCTCTGAGAAAGCTTTATACAACCACAAAATGTGTATCTCTGTTAAAAAAGTTGAAATACGTAGTTGCAAATTTTACTCATACTGAAAGATGATGTATAAGGTTTCACCTTGGAATAGAATTTAACGGCCAAGTTTAAATTCCAAAGATAGGTGCTTATTTTGGACATGGTGATGGGCACTTCATTATAATGGTGCTAAAGTAAATACTGCTAATTTAAGGCTCTGACTAAACTCTGGAAATGCTCTTAGAAGTTTAATGTAAAAAGTATGTTTTATAAAATATGTATTACTTCCCTTTAAGCGCAGTTGTGTGAAATTCTTATTAAACTGTGTTTCCTGGAGAGGCATTAAATAGTAATTCTGGCCAGGCAAAGCTGTGCTTAAGCAGTTCTGTACAAAGGCAACGTGGTTTAGGATGCAATGTGCAGGAGGCCTGAAACTTTCTGCTTGCAGCCTAGAGGCAATTAACTTACCAGCTGCATCTGCAAGGCTGCAGACTGGGCAGAGCTGCTTTCTTTTGCCTCACAGCAGTTCTCAAACCCCGAAGATGTGATGATGCTCATCAGGCACTTAAAGACAGCTGGGGAAAACTACCCAATGGTAGGGCAGATAAAGGTAGGGCATTAATGAAGTGCAGCAGAGCACGGTGTACATCCTTCTATAGTAAATTTGTGAAACCAGGAGGAAATTGCAAGAAGAAAAGATCCCAATTTTGAAGATGCTGGCAATTTCAACCAGGAAAGATTCTTTTTACAATACACTTGTGATTTATTCTTGATGCTTGCTAACTAGAAATAGAAAAACTATATGGAAGTGCAGACAGAAGGACAGGCTAAATATATTAAAAGTTGTTGCTAATGAGAGCTGTCCCTTCATTTCTGAGGCTTTGCACATTATTGAAGATGTGGGATGGATCTCAGGTCATGAGAAATCCAGCTGGATGAGAGACTAGAAAGAAACTTCTTATTAGCTGCCATGTGGAAAAAGCTGTTTGGGGGAAAAAGGGAGCATTTTAAGTGAATTGGGTGGATTGGAATTGAATATATTTAATCCAAATCCCTGCAGCCAACATTTCCACAGTTCTGAGGAAGTCACAGGCAAAGACTTCAAAGTCTGTTTGAAAGAAAGAAGGGGGGAAACTTCAAATGGAGACGTGCATCAGCACCTGCTCGGAACAACTCATAGATTTTGATAATGTGTTTTGGAAGTGACAAAAAAATCTGTGTTCAGCCAACTGAACACAGCTTACAGTTACTGAACTGAACGTTGAGCTTGACCCTAAGATTCATTGCTCCTGGTGAACCTTAAAATCTATATTTGGCTGCAGAGGGGATTGCAGGTGCTTAGGTCCTGTGTGTTCATGCTGAAGCTTTATAATAGCAGAAAAAGACACTTAAGGAATTTCTGTCCCTATGTATTTCTGCAAATAGAAGGAGCAGAAAAATGCTTTAGTGTTCTGGTTTTGCTACAGTTGGGAAGTAAAGATAGTGATGAGCCTGTGCTTGGTAACACCAAGATGACTACTTCTTGGAAACTTCAATTACATTTCAATGGAGGAAAAAACCCCTTAAATCACATCTGAGAATTTTGGGACAATTTGTCTTCCTTCTTTTTTTAAGGCGATAATTCATTTCAGAGAGAACCGTGGGCTGTATTTACAAACCCAAGCTTTTTTTTTCCTAGTGGGGTTTCTTTTTGGTGACAGAAAATAGTTATCTGAATTGCTGGAATCCTCGGATATCTGTATCTCCTTGAGCCTATAGGCTACAGAAGCTCGATATATTTCCAAGTGAAATCTCAGTTGTTGAGCTCTGAGGAGTGTGGTTTCTCAGTGCAGATCAGACAGAATTTGCCTGTCTGGTGTGACAGAAAGCGAGCGGAAGAGATACAGCGATGCGTTATGTTGTTGTAAAAGTTAACTTAAATCTTTGCTTTTAATGAGCGGAAAACTTCAAAGTTATAAAATGATGTAATGAGGATTGTATTGCAGAGCTCACGTTTTATCTTTGCAGTCTGCAGAGGTGTTGAAAGCAGAGGCAGCCTGACATCCCATTTGTGTTGGCTTTTGCTAGTAGGTAGGCTCTGAGCTTCTCTTGGTGCCTTCAAAATTCCCCCCTTGAGGTGTTTTACTCGCTACTTTGTGTGCAAAATGCGAGGTTGTGATTTACATTCTAAATTTAAGTAGGACACATCAGCAATACTAAGTGGTCTGTGCCTTGTCTAGACATCTGACAAACTATTACAGTCGTTCGGGGGGAAAATATCCCCCAGTTTTCGGTAATTCAGAGCCCAGTTGCTGCTGCTGTAGCTGCTAGATGGAATTTGCTTTAGAGCTTGATTCTTACCAGTTAAACATTGCTTCGGCTTGGAACTTTATATGTGCGCTGAGCTTCTGGAGGAGGTCAAATGCAGGGCAGCCAGTCATTTTCTGCTGTCTAGCTCTGTCAAATTGTCTTACATGAATGTAATACTGCCTCAGTTGCATAAGTAAGAAAGCTGAAAAGATATAAATGTCAAGATAGCCAAGTTCCCACGGAAGACTGGTTTAGAACTGGAGCTTATATTAAAGCTCAAGTTACTTACTGGCCTAATTAAACTAGACAAGCCTTTATACTTGCCAAATATATAAATAAAGTCTGTGAGTGCATTGTGCTGATGCAGCCCCTTGATAACAGCAATATCTCGTCAGGTGTTTTACTTCTTAAGGGGGTTCATTTTGGTGGGAGATGATGCTTCCCTGGAGTGGCAAGCATTTTTACAGCAACAAATTATGAAGTCGTGTGAAATTTGTTTTGCAGCCTGGAAGAATGATTTATTTACAGCACTATATGGTACAGAACTCGCATCTCATCAATGCAAGCATCACCTCTTCTGCTTCTCAGTTGAATAAATCACACGTTAGCAGTAGCTGACATTTTGCATTGTTTTCCTAAGAAAGACGTTTTTGATTTGCACTGTTTGATAGACTCAGCTTAATGCACTTTCCTTTTTGGGATTATTCCCTCTAATCTTTTATTTACACTGAATTTTTATTGAAGTATTTAGAACTAAATGTACTTCTGAATGTACAATATGCTTGTAAATTTAATATTCGCTTTCATATTTAGGAAAAGTCCCGCTACCTCCAGCACATGAGCTGAAATCCAAGTGGGAAAACCTGCTGGGACCTGAATACGAAGTTATGGTATGTTATCTTTCAATAAACTACATTCATGTGTGTCATTTCTTTAAATTACAGATCTGTGAGCTTACCATTACAGGCTGTTTATAGAACAGTTTAGTGTTTGAAACAGATCAGTAACATCAAATTTTGATTCCCTTATCATCAAGGCTGAAATATAAAAGTGTTATAATGAGTTGTTGAGGGTTTTGGGTTTTTTTTTCATTCTGTTTATATAGATACTGTCTTTATACAGATGCTAGATAGGAACAGTGATTTAAGAAAATCAACTGTCCTTTTAAATCTGCATCATAACAGCCACTTAAAATATGTGGCATTTTTATGATTTCATTTATGAACTATTTGTTTTATTGTGCACTGGAAAAAAAAAAAGGCTCAGGATAGAGCTCTTGTGTTTCACGAAGAATATTACAGTTTTATTGGAAGAATGAAAGAATGATTTTCAAACGTGCTGGGAAAACAGGAAGTAATTCACGGTAGTATAACTTTGTGGTGCCAATGTCTATTAGATATTTCTTCACTTCATAATAAATAATTGCCAAGCAAAAGGTTGTTTTGAGAAATCTTCCTAAGGAGTTGACTGAAATTGTAATTCACTGCTACTGTTCAGTGCTGTGTTAGCCAGTGAGTACAGATAAAAGACTCCAGCCAGTCTTCTTTCCGAAGACTTAAAAAATTCTCACCACCACCAAGAAAATTCCCTGTTTGTCTTTGCAATACTTGTCCAGTTGATTTAGAGACACTTATTTTTACTACTTGGAGTAGCCATCGTTCCAGTCACTCACTGGAAGATTTAAAGCAGCTTTAAGAATTGCCTTGAGAAACTCTCTTCTCTTCTTTCCATTAGCACTCCTTTAAGATCTGAAGTTCATGTAAGATTATGTATGTGATGCAATAAATCTGTTAGGCTGCCCACTTCAGTTGCTTGGTATTCCCATCCTTACATTTCAAGAGTCTGATATTACTTCCCTTAGCACTATCAGCCTTCCCACAGAGGACGAAAACCTGCTTAGTTCGTGAAACCGTCTGTTTCCAATTCTTTTTTAGCTGCCACCAGGAAAATGTCAGAAGTGAAAATGTTAATGATGGGTCCTTTTAAATAATAGAAGGAGGCTGTTGTGGCATCCCATTTTGAAAGTCATTTTTCAGTTCTTCCAGTTCTTGTCGTCTGTACCCACCTCTAGTCTTGCTTGGCTGCGTTCAGTAACAACGTTGAGTTCGATTTCAGCACGATAGTGAAGTCCCTGTTTCATGCTGTCCTCACTCCTACAGTCAGCCCCCAGAAAGTCACCCTGAAGGTACCTAAAGGTTTAAGTGATCTCTCAGAAGTGTTTCATGGAATCACAGAATTGTCAGAGTTGGAAGGGACCTCTAGAGATCATCTAGCCAACTCCCCTGCTAAAGCAGGAACGCCTAGAGCACATTACTCAGGACTGCATCCATGTGGGTCTTGAAGATCTCCAGAGAAGGGGACTCCACGACCCCCCTGGGCAGCCTGTTCCAGTGCTCCGTCACCCTCATAGTAAAGAACTTATTCCTAATGTCTAATCTAAATCTGCTCTTCTTCAGTTTAAAGCCATTACCCCTTGTTCTGTCATTGCCGGCCTTTGTAAACAGACTGTCTCCAGCCTTCCTGTAGGCCC
>JAOXNO010000004.1:31583490-31613587 GCA_028565335.1 Limnodromus scolopaceus
CTTTCTTATATTGAGGGCTCCAGACCTGCACACAGTACTCCAGGTGAGGTCTCACCAGAGCAGAGTAAAGTGGGAGATCTTTGATCTTCAATGTGTTTGGAGATGACATCCAGCACAAGCCACTCCATTATTTTCCCCACGATAGAGGTGAGACTAATTGGCGTCCTCTCTGCGGAGGAAATAGTGGAGAAGGTTTGGTGTCACTCATGGCTTTGGTGCTGCTGATCCTTTGTGGTACCAATGGAAGGAGAGAGATCCTGCTGAAATAGGAGACCCTGGAGTCCATACGGGGATGTACGACTGCCTGGTGTTTGTTGCTAGGTACGGAAGCGTGAGCAGCCAAGCTGAGGAGTTATCACTCATAGATTCATTTAGTTACAACTGAATGGATATGAAATGGATTCTTTCTGTTGGGGACAAATACCCCAGGTTCTGGAAAACAAGCTGCTGGGAGCTCTGTTTATAATAAAGCCAAAAGAAAATGCTGAGGCTTAGTATTGTTTCATAGATAGAAATTTCTAATTTCCTGCAAGGCGATGTATTTCCCAAATGTAACAAGTGTAGTGATCCTCCCAAACATAGTCAACTTCAGCGTCCCAAACTCCAACCCTAGGCCATAGATCACCACAGATGTCATCTTATTACATTTAAAATCAGAGGAAATAACCTTCTAATGTTACAGGTAAGTATGTTAAGGATGAACATGACAACAAAACTGGTGGTTTACATGGTTATTTTATTAATATAAAAAAATGAAGGTACACTGAAGGGATTTCTTGTAACTGTTTTAAATAATCCACTTTGCATTCGTATTTGGTAATTAAACTCATATATTTCAAGCCATGTTAGAAACATGCTGCAGAACACGGTGGTTTAGTCTAGATGTTAGATGGCTGTACTCTAGCCTGAAGTAATAACTTAAGCTATCCTACTTTTCAAATTCTGATTGGCAAGTCAGTTTGGGTATTTGTGTCAAACATAATGGCATTTTGTGCTTATACAGGATTACTGAACTTGACTAAAATTGGCACTCGGGCTTCGGGAATAGGATAATATTGGAGTCTGCTAATAGTGCATAATCACCACATGCCTCGTTGTAAATGTTCTGTGTCTGAAAGATTTTTCTAACATTTGTTTAAAATTATTTTGCATCAGTGTGACTTTGTTTAAGTACAGTTTATTTTGCTCATCAGGGTTTTTTTGCCAAAATTCATCATTCTGGTAGAGTGTTTATTGTTCTGCTATTGAAAAAATGTAATGATGTGCAATTTTTAGGTTGTGAATGTGGATATGCCCATTACAGATGATTTGGAGCTCCAGAAGTACTCAAAGGTATGACTTATATGATGGTTTCCTTCATGGTATATGTTCGCAGAGTAATTCTGGTGAGGCATGACACAGTTCCAGATCTATGTGTTTCAGAAAAGTAGTGGCTTTGTGGCTCTATCTTACTTTTCCAAAAAAAAAAAAAAAAAGGCTGCCAAAATTCTGCTTATCTTCTGGTCTGGTCCAATACCTTCTCATAGCACGGGCAAATGAACCTTTTAACACACCCACTCCCCCCCTCAAACAAACAAAAAAAACCCCACCCCAAAACCCAAACCATGCATATAAGCCTCAAATTGTGGAGTACTTAATTGCGTTTAAATTCAGTTGTTGAAAGACACTCTGGAATGCAGCAGAGGTTGAAACTGGTGAACAAGGTCATGGTCATGCAGAGGAGTTTACCAGAGTGATCCTGGCTCAGGGAGAGGGGGGTCCATTTAATTGAAATGGTCAGAGCTGAAATTAATTTCAGACTTTCAAGATATTTTCAGGATCTGTATGTAACATTGTGCAAAAGTGGTTTGTGGAGGTGATGCATTTAAATACTCATGGGGGTGTCTCAGTGCCATAAACTCATAATCAGACATGGGTGTGAAGGAATGTCAAGGATACATGGATTGCTCCTTTTACTTGGATATCCAGAATTAATTGGGAAACCAGAAGGACTGTCAGTGTTTCAACTTAAGTAATAAAAAGCCAGAAAATGGCCAAACTGAAGGCACAGATACTGCTGATCATCTCTTCTCCCTGAGTGGCCATGATTTCTGGTCTTTTGTCTGGATAGTGTTTCAGTTTTATGCTACTCTTCATATTATTAGCAGACCTGAGACACTAATGGTTGGAGGCTCCCTAGAGAGAAATTCCAAATTAAGGAGGCCCACTGGGAAAAGGCTAAAATTGGTGATTTCACCTTGCAGAAACAACGATTTATTATTAGCTATTTGTAGAGGACGCTTCGTGGATATATTTCCTACCTGAAAGTAGTGTAGATCCCAAAGGAGCAAGACAGCTGATCTTGTGATGAGTTTTTATGATGATTGTGGAATTATTTTCAGTTTTGTTGAGAACTCACCTTTTGGGTAGGATAGACTTTAGCTGGTACTTTTCTCTGCGTTTTTTTTCAATAAGGTAACCATATTTAAGAATACAGTTCAAATTGCCTGTTCCCCCAAAGGGCAGATTGGTTGGTTTTATTTGCGCAAACAATTTATACAGAGAAATTATGGACACTTGTGCTGTAATGCAGATGATGTCAGTATGAAGACTTAATCATCTTACTGTGTGCTTAGTTTAATTTGGTGAGCTACTGAGTCCTAAATGTGTTTATATTGTGGTAGATAAGGATATATATACATTTGCAGCTGTATTTATCTTTTGGCAGCTATTACCCATCCACACTTTGAGATTAGGAGTTGAGCTTGACACCTTTGATGGACATCATTATATATCATCAATTGCTTCAGATGGTCCACCTGCAACACTTGGTCTTCTGCAACTGGAGGATGAACTTCTAGAGGTAAAAAACAAAACAACCTCTCCCCAAAAAATTAGAACTGATGTATTTCCTGTTTGCTTAACCTTCCTAAAAATGCTTCTGTTAAATTATAATTTGGCTGCTGAGTGTGCAATAATAGTATTCAAGAGTTGGTTGTGGAAACCAGTTAGAGCACTGCTTGGGAAGTCACATATATTTTCTTCACTGTTTCATTCCTTCTTTATGGACAAAATGTCAAATTCTTGTGACCTCTTAGTGACTCCGTGGTTTGGTTTTTTCTGAAATGTTTTAACATGAGTATCAAGAGTTATAAGGGCAGAGATAATATTTGTGTTGAATGTCTTTCTATGTGTGGTCCTTTAGCTCAGTCTTTTGAGCAATTTGGCATTAGCTTTTGTGGTGGATAATCTTTCTTAATATTTGTCACTCCTAAAAAAATTTACAACAGTCTCAGGAATAGCGGTTCCTGTTACGCATTATAGCTTGCTTGTTGAGTGTTGAAAGACATTTGTGTTTATAAGCTATTACATCAGTTTGTTTAAATATGTATAAAGAAGTATTGGGGCAGCTTTGAAATTATCGGAATCAGACCAGACTTACTGGCTCAGGAAAAATATTTTTTGATAGTATTTAAATAATACTTATTTGTCTGTGTGTATTTATGTATATCTATCGGTTTCTCAGCCTGCAAGTGAAAAGACATTAATTTCCTATTGAATACCTGCTCTTTGTGGAATATTTTGAATTTGAACCTTTTTTAGTGGATGCAAAGAACATTTAATTGACATCAGTGGGAGCAGAATTAGTCCTTCTGAAAGATTAATTTGTTAGGTGTATAGCACTCTTACTTTTACTTGTTGTTCACCCTTTAACATCAAAAATTCATATTGATATCACTAAGACCTAAAACATTTTCTTCACTTATTACTTAATGGAGGAAATCTTGATTCCTAAAGGAAGGGATTAATGGATGCTGGAAGTGTTGTTTAAATTCTTTGGCCACTAAACAAAAAATTGTATATGAACAGCAATAACGCAGTGCTGTAGAGTGACTTAGGAAACTTTAATTGTATATATTTAACAGTTTTACTTATTACTATGTACTCGCAATTAAGTTCACAGGTATGTCCAGAACTAGTGAGTGTAAATTTTTGTTCTACTCTGTAGCTGGAAAAAAAACCCAACAAAATAAAAATGTGCTCTGGGGCTAAAGCTATATATGCCAGGTTTAGCCCAGAGTATGTTTTTGCAGCCAAGTTATAAATCCCCTTAAGTAGGGGTTTGCAATGGAAAAAGTGACAGCCCCATTCCCCAAACAAGCAGCTCTACCTGGGCCTGATACAGTTGGGATTAAAATGTGATCAGCAAGGAATTTTTTTTAATATATAGTGAGGTTGGATGTTGATTATTTTTAATGATGTGTTTGAATTATGATAGAAAGCATGGTATTTTATTCCCCCCTCCCCCTCCTAATCTTAGCTAATTTCATTGTGTTCTTTTTTAAGGAATAAATTGCTTCCTTGTGTCCTTCTAGTTTTGTTAAAAAATTTCACTGCCTCCTATTTGATGGCACAACTAACCTGAGTGGGCTGGTGAATGGATGGGGTGTCGGGCACCTTATATGTTTAGAGGCTGATTTCTGGCAGCCGCAACAGGAGAAATGGGAGTCCCCAGGTCTGCTCAGGAGCGCGTGGTAGCTCTTCTCCATCAATCACAGCGCACCAAGAAGTGCTGGTAACTTTCCACCACGCCGCCGCTCTCAATGCATTAAAAAATCCTTACGCGTAGATCCTTCTGCTTAAATAATTAACTAATGGATTAGCCTGATAGCTCAGCAGATGCTGTAATTCTCACAGAAAAAAGCAACCCCATAGCAGTTTGTCTTACCACGTTGGAGGCCAGTTACACCACTCTGAATTTTTCTCCTTGGCTGGGTTATGGTGTGGGAGGAACTCTGTGTTTCCCAGCAGCATAAACTATATTTATGCTGGAAAAAGAGGGAAAAAATAGAGGTGATGAGGAAGAAAATGGTGGCTAAGGTGCAATTGCTGTTCAGTCTCATACAAGGTTGAGTCCCTCCTAAAGAACAAGATGATCTGGGAGGTATATATATGGTGAGGCTCTGCCCCAAGAACATGCGTACAGAGGTGTGTACATGGATGTTGGATAGTTACGTGCTATATTTTCTAGGATCAAAGGTGGGTTCATCTAAATTAGTGTTGCAGTTTGGGTATGGAGTGAAGTATCAAAGAGAATCTTCAATTATCCCCGCTTTCTGTACTGTGGTTCATGGTATGGCATGGACTTGGATGGTGTGTACTCCATTCCTAAACCAGTGGTTGCCCTTCAGCAACTTTGGACATTTGGTCATGATGGCAGAGTTGAGGTATCCTGGAGGAAATCCCAGAAACACAAGAGGTGTCAGGATTGACTCTATAGCACTGATCGGGTTAAACCTCGGCTCTTTTGGGCCTGCGCTGCTCATCAGCGTAGATGATGGTCACACCTATGACACCTACTGACGTTCTGCTTTCCTCATATTTAGGGTACTGCTATGTTGCAAACAGATGTATCCTCATGATATTGCAGGTTATAAAACATGTAAAAGAGGATGAACGACTGTAATTTTATTCTCTTGAGGAAATACAACTGTAGTATCCCATTTTTAAAGTGTCATTATTATCCATCTGTCTGACTGTCTATTTATTTATCTCCCTATATATCTTCTTTTTTATAAGTCTGTGGTTCAAAACATCCTTTAACGATGGCCCTTAGGGTCTTCTGTTGTCACTTGGGATCTAAAGCTTATGGGATGGTAAGCTTTGACCCTTGTCAGGGTTTTTCTGATTAACTGCTTACTGGAATTGGTGTCTTTGTTACTATATAAACATTCTTGCATGTTTTCTGTAGGATCTATTTTAGTTTCAACCGTTTTGTTACCTTTGAAACAAGTGAACGAAGTTGTGCTGGTTCTGACTTTAAGTGTTTAATTAGAACTCAACATCTGTGTTTTCTTAAAACATTTTGGAAAATTAAATTTTTATCTTTTAAAATTCATACACATAAAGCTAATGCTGAAAAAAATCCCCAACAAAGAAGCAGGTGAGAATGAAATAGCAATGCTAGGAATGATTTAGGCTGGGAAAAGTAGTGAGCAGAAAACAAGTTAGAGAAAGCTGAAGCGAGCAGAGAGGTGATGTAGCAGTCAGTAGTCACAAGGTCTTGCAGATGAAGTTTAAGTATTACTGTAATGCATGTATACTTCAGAAAAAAATACGTTAATAAAACTATGTAAGCTTTGCCAGAATCCCCAGGTAAAATTAGACTTTCACATTCAGCTGGGGAAAGACCATACATGCCAAAAAAATAATAAAAAGCTTGAGATCCTGTTAACTATCTTGGTGTGAATGTGTGTTTCCCCTTCTGTGTAGGTAAATGGAGTTCAGCTCTACGGAAAATCACGCCGCGAGGCCATCACTTTTCTAAAAGAAGTGCCACCCCCGTTCACACTGGTTTGCTGTCGGCGGCTGTTTGATGACGGCAGCGAGTCTCTTGTGGATGAACCCACCGTGGGAGCTTCCCCTCCAGAACAAAAGGTAGACTTCTCACGTCAGTCAGTTGTGTAAAAGGACAATAACTTTTTGAAAAAGTCCATATATTTCTGAGAAAGTGATTTAGCTTTCTAAAGACCGTGTTTCTGTTTTCCTTTTGCTGTTTGGTCCAGACCACTTTTCAATCTCAAATAACATTTCCTAAAATACATAGCTATATGAGGCGGTTTTGTATTAAATTGTCATATAAAGCTGCCTTTGCCGTTCACTTTGGGCTCGTAAGGGACAGCTGGTGTTTCAGTGAGAGATAGTTCATGTTTGTGACGCTGGTACTTTTAATACAGTTTATACAAGTGTTCTCATATACATGAGAACCTTCATTGTACTATAAATACGAGGCAGGTAAATCACCATGCTTGCGTGCTGTGTACATCCCATTCATCATTCTTACACTTAATAGGTGAGTGAGAGCTCTGAATTATACTAAATCATATCCTTGCCACCATTAGCTGATTACTTCCATGTTCTGAGTAGGTTTTTATGGAACTGGAAAAAAATGAAACTTAATGTTTCTTTCCATTGCAGAAGCTTTAAAGTCTCAGACTAAAGCTTGGCACTTGTAATGGTTGTTCCTAGTTAAAAAATGTATTGACACCATGACTTCTCGTCTTTTCAAATATTTTCTGATATAATTTCCTCTAAGGTGGAGGGATAAACAAGAAATATGGATGTTTCGTGGAAGAATAAGGTGTACAGTATTATGCCTTTCTGTAAACAGTCCTTTCTGTTGCAATAGAACTTGTTCTCCTGTGGTTTTTGATGTTGCATTTTACCAAACATTTTCCACGTGCATCCAGTCAGTTGCATGTCTTTGCCAAAAAGTGGTACTGAGTGAACAGAGGTTGCTTTCTTCTTATCTCACAATATTTCTGCTTTCTTTTGTCAAAAGTATCAAGAAAGATACTTGGAAGAAAGCATGGAAGAAAAATTCCTTCCTTTTGCCTCATGACAGTACTCTGTAATAGGCATATTTGTTCAAGGAAATAAAGTTAAAATCAGTGTGGAGTTAATGATACAAGACTTTAACATTTTTCTTGGAACATCATACACTGATATTTTGTGAAGATTATATTGTTAAAATAACAGTAATTTTAAAACACTCATTTAAGTTATACAACAAAAGATGCCTTTTTGGAAGATGTATTTATGAAGCTGTCCATACCCAACAGAATTTGGTAACTATACCTCTTTCTTTTATACCTGAGCACAAAAATTGTGAAAGATACTGCTTTTTCAAATTAGATACTATTTGTATAGTTACAATATAAGAATCTTTTGTTTGCCTATTTAATGCCACAAGTATCAGATGTGCCTGATCGTCTGGTCTTTCTATCAGCTGTCTGTGGTTAAATCTTTTATGCTAAGATATTTATTTTTCCTTTATGCATCTAATGGGACAGTTGAAGTTCATCAACATGTAACAGGTTAGTAATACTATAACAACTAATTTGACTAATGCATGGGTATTTGTATGCCAGGTTGGGCTCTGATGCTCAAAACATGTTGGCATTGTCCCAGGGGAGCATCCAAGGCACCGAGCCAGAGAAAACTGGGTGCATAATGTTCAATGAAGTTGTAATTCCATAAAAGATCATATGTTAGGGCATGTATGAGCCATTAGTAACCAAAATATTGAAGGAATAGTGTTTGTAAAGAACTGAAAGAACAGCATTTGAACTAGAGCTTTTATTTCTCAGGTGAAACCTGAGGAAGACGTTAATCCTGAGGAGGAAGAAGGGGAATTAGCGTTATGGTCTCCTGATGTGAAGGTTATTGAACTGAAGAAAGACAAAAATGGGTTAGGATTCAGCATTTTGGACTATCAGGTATACTTTTCTGTATAACTAAAAACTAAAAATCCCTTTTATCTTTTGTGTGGTGCCTTAAAATGTTTTCTGATGTTGATTCCTGGGTAATCGACTTGGCATTTTCCTGTGTAGGGAAAAGTAATTTATTTTGACGCCAACTCTATAAAGTAGAGCTTGTTCTAAACTGGTCTGATTATTGGATGTGATAAAGTGCAAAATCTTTAATCAAACTCCACCTCATAACTCTGAGTTTAATGGCTAAATGTTGGGGGGAGGTTGGGTTTTGTTTTAACTTGGAATGACTTTTCAACTCTGAGAGTGGCAAGCAAACTTTCATAGGTATTGCAACATTGTTTCTTATGTGCCAAATTCTAATCTTAATTGTTAAACTCCTTAGTAATTAACAGAAAAGTTTTAATTGGGGGAAAATTCTACTAAAATTAATGATTCCTTTCAAAAAGATTGGCTTCAATTAAATATATGGAAACTCTCAAAATCTGTAGTCAGAATGAAAGGTTCTTCATGTTCCTAGTCAATGTGATACATTTTTAAACTTCTACCCTTGATATTTATAAGGAAATAAAATAGCTGGATCACTCTTCATAATAATATACACATCACATCTGAATACTGCCTAAACATTGTAGTTTAATAAAATGTGTTCAACTGTTGTGCATAAATGTCAAGTGATATAAAATTCACTCTTTTTTGATACAATAAGGCATGAATTGGGAATGAATTAGAATAAAAAAATATTTGAAGCATTATGCAAAACCATTAATTCTATATTTTACCAGTGTGATTTAAGATTACTGAAAATAGATCCTGTTAGTCATTTTCGCTGACACATGTTGTGTTGCGGTGCCAGCTTTACTGTAGAGTTGCTAAGGAGTCTTTACAGAGCAGTAATACACAGATTTGCTTTTAAGTTCTCATATAATCAGAATTAATGAAGGCTTTAATAACAGGCTTTTTATTTACTTATTCGCAGATGCAAATACATGAGCAATGTTGTGGTACTTTCAGCTAAATTTAAATACATTCTAATCAATTCTAAATGAGTGGTAAACCACTTAATCTCAGATCTTTATAATTTCAAGATATTTATGTATAAAGTATGCTCTTTTGTTTGGGATTTGCCTCTTAGATCTTTTACAGTTTTCATCATCTGCAGATTAATTTTTATATAGAGATATCTGTGATTGTGTGTGTGTGTTTATGTAAATACATCCATCACATTCTCGAGTGCAGGGCAAAGAAAATAAATAATTGTCCATGCTAGATTGGAGGTGGGGGAAAAAAAAAAAGTATGTGGTTCCTGGGAGGCTGTTCAGAATTCCTAAAGCAAATTTGCTGAGAAGCACAAAATTACAGTGAAGTGTTTAATTGTGGCTTAAAGGACCTGCAGACCCAGCTCTGTTTTCTGCATTTCTTTTTGCAATTTTACCCTGCTTTAAAAAATGAAAGTTGGGGATTTTTTCAGACGTGTAGTCTTTGTTTTACAAGAAAAACTTCAAGCCTTATAATAGCAAATGACACTATTTGCTCTATGTATCCACTGTTCATTTTGCTTATTTTGAGTAATCATACGGGGGTTTGTTTTGTTTTGTTTTTTAAATGATGACGAGTATTCCATGGCCTACCTTCATGGGTCTAAATGAGGTGCATCAGCGAGGGACCAACCTTCTGTGCTGCCACTACTGTTGGGAGGGAGGGGAGGAAAATACTTTTTAAAGGGGTGATTCTGAGCAGAAAGCCTATATGTGGTGCTCAGAGTTACACTTTGAAGGACTGACTCTATCCATTACAGAAGTTTAAGGAGACTTTGTTGTTATGTAGCCACCTTGGAGGTGATGTGACAGTATTCTGGGTTTTCAAGATGAAATTATTTCTGTAGCTTTTGGTTGGAATGGCACTATAGAAATATCCATAGGACTTCAGAAAGATCAGTAGGAATATGCACTGACCCAGGTTGCCCAGAGAAGCTGTGGCTGCCCCATCCCTGGAGGGGTTCAAGGTCAGACTGGATTACTTGAGTAACCTGGTCTGGTGGGAGGTGTCCCTGCCCAGGGCAGGGGGTTGGAACTGGGTAATCTTTAAGGTCCCTTCAAACCCAAACTATTCTGTGATTCTATGAATAGCAAAGTGACGTTACAGGAGAAACAATGGTGAATCGCTATTATTCCCTCTTACTTTTCCCCCTCCACCAAGTTTTGATAACACCTTTGAAACGCTGCTGCAGTACCAGTGTATACCAGCCTATTCTAGTCACTCCTTGTGAGAGACTGGTGACTGTTGCATTCAGTATTTAAGAACCCCTGAGATCCTGCTCGTACAGACGTGTTCATTTATGACAGTGCACAAATGGCAGAACGGGGAGCAGGCTGCTTACAGTACTGTGGAAGTTTCTTCCTGCTGCTTTCATCTATGTTTGGTATTTGTTTTGGAGCACGAAGCTTTTTGCCTTTCCATCTTAATTTTGATTGTGGAATTAGACGTGGTGCTGAATACTCTCATGGTATATATTGATGGGATTTGTCTCTTTGTTTTCTCCAAACTAACTACATACTTGGCGTAAAGGATATTGTGCCTCAGTTGTCTAAAAAGTTGCACTTCCCAAGTCATGCTCTGAAAAACAATATTAATAAAAACTCTTCATGAGGCAGAATGGGAGTCTGAGTACGTAGAAAACTGAATGCTGAGATCGAGAAATTATTACTCTGGTATATTAATTTTTAATGGGCTGTCTTTCTAATAATGTTTCATCTATCAAATAAATGATAAGCATATCCCAAGTGACTTGCAGGATATTCCCAGAAATGTACAAGCATAATTCCAATGCCTATATATTTTAATGAACTAATTACAAATTAATTATACCAATTATGCATAATCAATAGTATTTCTACTTTGTCCTGTGTTTTCTTTTGTCTGTCTTTAGGGATTTAACTGCTTAAAACAGAGCTTTCTTTCTCTAATTAGGTCTTCTTGGAGGAACTGTACACATGCTCTGAAAACTTTGGGGTACCATTAGGGCAATAGGGTGGACTCGCCCTTATTGATGTAACAGGACTGGATTTATATACTGTTCAGCTTCACATGATCACTATATATAAAAATTATCTTTTTTCCCTTTGCTGAATGTCCTAATTTGTAATTATGTGGTAGGAAATCTGAAATCTTTGAGGCTGCTGCTTTGCTGGCAAGGTCCATGCTCGGCGAGAGGGCGGGTGGATGGGGAGGCTGATCTTGTGAGTTCTTGAAATGATTGGTTTCACTGGCTTTTTTTTTTTTTTCTCTGCCTGGGTGATGGCTTATTTAAATAAGAAACATCAAAGATGTCTTAAAATGAAATCTTCTGTGTATTTTTTCTGTTGTCACCTGCATGTTGGGATCTTGTCAAAGCTTTTAGGCTGGGCATTGCTTTTTCTTGCTCATGCTTAGATGAGAAAGACGGAGGAGGAGAGGTGGCTGTGGTGCCGGGAGGCTTCCTCCAGCTGATACCGCATCGTGCTCAGCAGGGACCTGAGGAGCAGCCTTGCATGATTCTATCTTGCACAGGGACCCTGCCCCCTTTTTGGCCATTAAAAAGGTGTGCTGTTCAGTCTTGTGGCCAACTTCACCGTGAAGTAATATACTCTACCTCCCTTAATTTCCTTGTAATTTCACTTGGAGAAATTGCTCTCTTTTTCACCTCTTAACTAACTTTTATGTAGTGTTGCTGGCACAGTTAGCGGCAAATATGTTTTGATGGTGAATGAGGGACCCAGTACACTGTTTGTAGGGTGCTTTGGGATCATCTGTGATGCAAGAGGCTACAGTAAGCAGATTTATTGTTCTTTGTCAATAGACGTGAAAGTATCTTGCTTAGTAGTAACTTTCTAGCCCAAAGCTAAACCTCCTAGCCAGCAAGTCAAGAGCTGGGCCATTGTTATTGAGACTGATCCTTTTTCTTAGAGAGACATGAAAATGGAATAGAGCATAGTATGTCATCAGGTTAACATAGAGGAGAAATGCTGTATAAAAATGATGGTAATCCCAGGGTGTTAGAGTGAGAGCAAAGAAAAATCACACAAGATGAAGATTTTGAGAGAGAGAGAGAAAAGATCACAATAATATAAAAAGTACTTTGAGTGGCCCTGAAATAGTGTTTAGCAAAGACCTGGTGCGTGCAGACCAACAGAGCCTGTCAGTAATGTTTTACAGAAATATTGGAAAAACCACAGGTAGCTGAATTGCAGATTTCTTGAGGCAGTATTGACCAGAAGGTAACTCGAATGGTCTGATGAGCTTTTATCAAATTAAACAAAAAGCTGAATGGACTTTATGTGGAGCTTAATTTACTGTGCTTTGAACTCAGAGTATTTTAAAGCAGCTGTTTTAAAGTGTGTGAAACTGGAGGGTCCGAGGGTTGGAATAGAGAGGGTTGACGTTTTCCATAGCTCTTAGGAATGCCTGTGAGATGCTGTTTCTCTCTGTCTGTGATTGAAAGGTAAGTCCCTGGTGCCCAGCTAGTTTTGCATAGTACCCAACTGCCCTATAGACCTACGGGGCTGTAGGAGCTTCTGGGCTCACCTCCTCCAAGTGGTCTGTACCCACATGGGTGCAAATATCTGCCTCTCCATGGGAGCAGTGACAGGCACATCAAAACTGTATGAGCTTCATGTGGGCCAGACCTGGACCAGCATGGAGTGTCCATGCCTTGGTCAGCCTGGGCCAGCACCTAAGGGGTTTTTACTGTTGTTTAGCAATAGGGACTCCACAACTGCCTTATCATAGAATCATAGGGTGGATTGGGTTGGCAGGGACCATAAAGGTCATCGAGTTCCAACCCTCCTGCCCTGGGCAGGGACACCTTTCACTAGACCATGTTGCTCTGAGCCCCATCCAGCCTGGCCTTGAACCCCTCCAGTGATGGGGCAGCCACAGCTTCTCTGGGCAACCTGGGCCAGGCTCTCACCACCCTCAGAGGAAAGAATTTCTAGTATCTAACCTAAATCTCCCCTCTTTCAATTTAAAACCATTACCCCTCATCCTATCACTCCACTCCCTGATCGAGAGTCCCTCCCCATCTCTCCTGTAGCCCTCCTCAGGTACTGGAAAGCCCTTATAAGGTCTCCCTGGAGCCTTCTCTTTTCCAGGCTGAACAACCCCAACTCTCTCAGCCTGTCTTCACAGGAGAGGTGCTCCAGCCTCTGATAATTTTCATGGCCCTCCACTGGACCAGTTCCAACAGGTCCATGTCCTTCCTGTGTTGAAGACTCCAAAGCTGGACACAGTTCTCCAGGTGGGGTCTCACCAGAGCAGAGTAGAGGGGCAGCATCACCTCCCTTGACCTGCTGGCCACACTTCTTTTGATGCAGCCCGGGATGGGACTTATCTTCATTATCATTCATGAGTTTTTTTCTTACTGTTGAACTGAAGTCTTTTTTTTTGTGCTGCACATTCGGCAGGTTATGGTTTGTCCTTCTCTCGTTGAGCATGGGAAACAATGGTTTTCTTTTTTATAACAGAATCACTGCATAGTCATTCACGGCAGGAAGTGAAGCAATTTAAGTGTCTCCAAATATCTTTCCTCTTTTCTTTATGCCCCAAACAAACAGGCTCCAGATGTAGAGTTACAAAAAAGCAAACCGACTTCTTATTTGTAGAAGGTGGTATTCAACTAGATTATATTATTATTATTTTTCTTTTTTGGACTGTTCAACAGTCAGATGCAGGCTGGAATGCTTTGACATGTTGCTGGCTAAATGTTTGCCCTCTTGTGATAATTTGAGCTTTGTCTGTCTTGTGATAAGTTTGTTATGAACAAAGAAGCATATTCACATCCTTGTTAAGCACATTTTCACCTGATCATGTGATTGGAAACCTGTGGCTTACTGGCAAAAGCTGCACAGCTGTATTAAAAGGCAGTTTTACAATGGCTATCAGCTTGGTACTGGGAAAACTGATAAAGGCAGCTTTTCTCCCATCTCTACAACCCATCCACATTCATTAACATCAAAGTTGTGTAAGCCTCAGTACCAACTGTGTTGGTACTCATCTCACGGAGGATTTGCTTCTCTCCCCCTATGGGAAAGTTCTGCATCCTTTAAATCATATTAAGCTGCTTCATTTGTAAAATAATTCTTAATAGTGTGTCATGAATTGAATTCAATGTAGCTTTTTGAAAAATTCTCTTGGAGTTCAGCTTAAATACTATTTTTCAGGACTGAAGAGCCGGTGAATGCAACTGAGCACATTCCCAGTCAAGTTTCTAGGGTGTTCGTGATTAGTGGTTTCCAAAACCTCAGTACAAAAAGCATTGGGAGATCAGAAACCACTTTAATAAGAAATCAAAGGGACTGTGTATCTCAGCATGAGGTACAGACGGATGCACAGGAATAGCTTGCTGAGGTAGAGGAGCTGGAGAACTTGGATGCAGGTAGTTGCGTTAGAGCTTGGGTGTGCCCTGGTGCTGGGCTTGGTGGGGGGGTCATCAGCCGACTCTATGTGAGAATTTAGGATGGAACCTCGTGTACAGAGTGAGTGGCACGTCCTAGAGACAGCCCTCCTGTCTTTTGTGAGCTACAGCAGCTCTGGACAATACCTGAGTGTGCAGAGAAACTGGAGCATTACTGAGAACATCTGTTTTTCTTTGGTTTGTTGCATATCCTTGAAATAAATACTAAGCAGTATTATTATTAACCTTTAGAAATGTTTTCCCTATTCCCCCAAATTCTACCAATCTGGTTGTTCTTTTTCATTTCCTGCTAGGAAGAATAGCTTTTAATAAAAACAAAAAACCCCAAACCAAAGAAATTCATTATTATTCCACAGATGTCTTCTGCCTGCAAGAGAAGGCGAGAATTTAAAGGGACAAATCTGTAGCTAGATTTTTTCTGTTAAACACTTGGCAAATCTCAGCAAGGGTAAGATAATGTAGAGGAGACGAGAGGAAACTGTGCAACCGAGTGCTGCTTATCTAAAAGCTGCATTAGTCTTTCCGTGAGCATGTGGAGACGGTGGAGCAATGGGCATGTAAAAGCTCAACCCAGACAGCTCCGAATCTGTTGCTCCGAACTGATGAGATTTGAGGCGCTGATGGATAAGCATTGAAGCATTCTGAAAACTTGTGGAAGTTATGAGGTATTCTGTTTGCTTAAAACCTCGCCCTTCTGGAAGATGCTGCTCCCCAAATCCAAATAGTAGTGGGGCACTCAGAGGTTTTTCTGTGTGTTTTCACTGTATTTTACAGTAGCCCTAAAACTCTCAGCAAACTTTTAGCCTGCCCCTTTGTCTTCCTCACCATCCATACTGTTGCAAGTCGTCTTTGGGCCAAATCACTGCAGATCCTTGTTGCAAAAATGGCCTGTCCTATCTCCCCACTTTTCTTTTGCAGCCTTTTCTGTAGCAAAACCTTGTGTCATTCATGTGTTTGCTGTTTATGCTGCAGGTTCCCCATGCAGAGAGCTCTGGTTTGTTTGAAAACACAAACTGCGCTTCCACAGGTGAAAGCTGATAAACCCAGAATGTGCATTAAAACCACTGACTGTAGGTTATTTAGGTGATACCATTTATAATTTTTCCTGTGGCTCTTTATTCCCACGCATCACTATCCCTTCTTTATCTCATCACACAGTGGCTTTCCTCCATTTCCTTATGAGTTCAGGGGTTTTTTTTCTTATCTCTGTGGCTTTTCCCTGTAGTCAGCATTCAGTGTGTTTTTTCTGGAGCTGGAAAGTCTGAAAGTATAAGATATTAAGAGAGTCTAATGAATGAAATTCCTGTGACTTTAGCTCTGTTGAGAGCAAATATGAAAGGCGGATGAAACCTTGGGTTGATTGAGAAGTTTGATAAATTAAAAGATAGTGACACGCACCTGAGTCCACTGCACAGTGGCACTTTCAAAACTACCATAGGCAGTGCCTATCTTTGATCTTTTTTTATTTGAGAATAGCAGTAGCGTGTAAGATCTTTTTCTTTTGATCATTCCTGGGAGGCACTTTCGTCCCAACTGTCTGCTGCGTATCCCTCTTCCGCAGCAGATGAACACTGACTGCATAGACCTTGCCAGGTCTGCCAGCCCGACGCGGGGCTGAGTAATTGCTGGCCACCCTGTTCACTCTTGCCATAGAAGACTGATATGATTTCAGATGGCAGATGATGAAAGCCCAGTGTGGGAAACCCATGGTACCACCTACTCTTATTTTGCTGTTCGCGCTCCTCCTCTGGGTGGGGCTCTGTATGTTTTGCTTGTTGTTATTATTTTTTTTTCCTATGTGAATTCCTGTTTCTTTGACAGAAGTTTTGATTAATGCGGGCTGCACACTAGAGCTTCTGAAATTCATTGCTTTATTCCCTCACTGCAGATCAATAAATACTTATGTTTTATTTCCAGTGCTTTGCCTTAGATCACAGAAAAGTTCAGAGTTCCTCCTTGAATACTGCTCTGTATTTAAGTTCGTATTACTTCAGCACATCAGCCTGTACTTTATTTCTTTGGTACAGCCAGAGGTTGTGCATTGTGTAGTCTTCTTCCCGAGTAGTCCTGCTGACAGCCATCTAATACGAGTGGAAGAGGCAGAAACAAGTTTTAAACGCTTTGCATTTCAGTCTGCCCATGCAGTGGATCTAACAAAAAAATAGCTGAGCACTTTCTCAGTGATGCTTTTTCAGGCTTTAGAGTACCTTTGGCAGTTCCTGTGGCCAACTCCTGTAAATACATTGGAGTGAATGAAGAGAAGATTTGGACCTGGAGTCTCTGTCCTAAATTGAGGCTACCTTAAGGAGGACATTGGACCTCACTCACAGCTGACTCCTCTTCCCCTTCTGCAGGGACCGACTTTGAAAAGGTGGCAGGTTGTGTAGCATTTTTGATTCTTGCATCCCATGGGCATTGCTGGTGCGTATGTGGAGGGTGGCTCTGCAAGGGGACCGAGTGGCACTGCACAGAGTTAGAGCATGGATGAGTATTTCGAATAATTTCACAATACTGAACATACAGGTAAATGACTTCATGCGCAGTTCTGCCTTTGTTCTACATGATAGTAAGAGGAACATAAAATGCATTTGGTCCTTTCCATTGTTGAGGAGTGTATGTTCCTTGTACAGTATGTTACAGTGTTGTGTTTCAGTCTTTCAGTCTGGTATCTTATTCACTTGCAAACTGAAGAGTTTTAAATATGGATATGTATGTTAGACCTGGAAGTGGTCCCATGCAAAATGTAATGAAGCTGGGTTGCTCTGACCTCTGAGCTCTAACATGTGTTTGTTTTGGCTCTCTTGCAAAAACCTGCAGTATACAAATTGGCACTTGTAAAATTGTTCAGATAAATCAAAATTGGTACAGGAAAAAAAGTTTCAAACTGTTTCTTTTGGGATCCTTTGCCATTCTATTTTTGATGTGTGTTTTCAGAGGAGTGTTTTTGTGGCAGCAGGCAGTTTGTTGCTTGAAGAAAGCTAAAATATTCTAGGAAGTCAGGCTAGCTGAATTTAGATCTTAAGTGATGCCAAAACTAATATAGCCTGTAACTAAGTGAGAGTGACTTTGCACAGTAAATGTCAGTCACCCGCTGCTTTGTCTTACATTTTCATATGAGCCTTTAAAAAAGGAAAACACAAACAAAACCCCAGAAAACGTGGTAGCGGCTTCCATCCGCTGGAGTCATAGCTGCAGAGGGGAGGCTGCTCCTCATCCTCTGCTCAAAGCCCGGGGCTTTGCTGGTGCTGGGGCCGGGTAGATGGGGATGGACTGGTCCCAGCATGAGAGGCCTGCGGGAGCTGGGCTGGCCTGGAGTGCCCTCTCTTGGCTGCTGCAGAAACCTCACGTTTTGCTAAGGACAGAGAAAATCAGTCGGTTGTTATCATTTTAATTTTCCAGTGTGATGGCCAGAGGTAAGCTGGTATTGGTTGTGTTTCCAGATTTGCTTCCTAAGGACCTCTGATAGCTCACGGAGTGTGAATCGTCGGTGCCCGTGGCGAGCTCGAATCCCTCACTTGAAGCCCCGATAAAGTTGCGCGCTCCAGCAGCATTGCACGCAGGACTCTGTTAACGTCCTGCTCCTGGGACTCTTAACATTTGAACAGAGCTCAGGTTTTTAAGAGACTTCATGCTGCTCCGAATCCAGGGATCCCAGAGGCGGCAACAGCAGTGGCCCCTGCCTGACTCTTTGCGCTGCTAAATGAATCCAGAACAAATGAGGCTCTGAAAATAAGAAGAAAAATTTGACACCTGGACTCCAGGAAACATTCGCGGATTTTGATGAGGAGCAGTAGAGGGGGGAAGGGAAAACCTATGGTTCAACATAGTTAAATATATGGTGTGCTAAGTATGAATAAATTGTGACTATTTTAAACGAGTTCATATACTCGATGGCTGGCTCGAGCACAAAGGGAAAGACAACAGCTACAACATACTGGTTCCTCAGAGGGTTACCTGGAGGCCACCATCCTGGGCTGCTGCTGGTGCATGGCAGTGGTCAACTTTCATCGTTTATACAAGTGGCAGATTTTTGGACACGTTATTCTTTTTTTAAAAAAAAGAATTTGTGTCAGTGCTGGTGAGGTAATGGGTTTTGTCTCCTGATAGCCTTACTTTGCAGTCCGATTTCTTTCCTCGTTGTTCATAAATGATTAATTTGTGTAAAGGAATCCTTCAGTAAACTGAAGTTAAAAGTTCCTCTTTAAACGTACCAAGCTCGTTTCATGCCCATTTTAAGGTGACCCAATCGATTGGGGCTGCCCTGTGCCTGCTCCCTCTACTGTGGTGCAAAATCATGTCATAATTTCTTGAACTTTTGAAGTTGAGTCACTTCTGCATTCCAGCCAAGCACCGTTACAGCAACATCTCAGCACTGGGTTTCGGGAGGGAGTTTCTTCCCAACCTCTGAACTCCATCCAACTAAAGGAGCCTTTCACTTTAAAGGAGAGACTGAAATCCGGCCCTGACTGCTAGTGGCTAAAATTCACTATTATCTGCCTTAATGTGAGCCAAGTAAAATGAATTAAGAGCCTTGGGGTAGGTGTGCAGACGCAGTTAGTGCTGTTCAGCAGCCTCCAATGGCTCTAACCGGTCAGTTCACACGGAGGTGGCCCCGGAGTCCATCAGGGCAGTGTGGGGATGAAGTTGCCTTTTGCAGTTAGTATAGAAGGTAAGAATCTGGTTTTCAGCCTGCTGCTGGCACCGCTTGCTTTTAAAAACGAGGCAGCAGCCCACGCAGTCCGGTTGCACTTGCTGTTTACAAGATGCGAATGCGAATCCGGTGTTTGCTCTCATCTTAGCGGGGGTTTTTCTTTAGGGTGCGCTTGGGTTTGAGCGTAAATCATAAGGCAAGGTTTCAAAAATGCATTGTTCCTTTTGTTTTGATAAGAAAAGCAGGGTGCAATCCACAGTTACAGTCACCCTTGTGTTATGTTCTAGAGAATATGTATTAACGATTACACCTTGAAATCCCGTAGGTCTGCGTCTTGCCGAGCGGCTTTTGTTGCGTTCCTCGTGGCGATCGCACCGCGATTCACAGTCGCTGGTGACAAACACTGGGGGGGTTACAGCGCTGCTGGTGTTACTGGCTCATCACCGGCACTGTGTAGTTTTTATTGCTCTTCTCTTCCTGTGCAATAGCTCCCTCTGCTTGAAAACAGCAGTGTGATTATAACCCCTGTTTTGAATTTGCCTGATCAACGGGTTTTGATATGGGCCCCTTTTTTAAGACGATTTCTGCTGCTGCTCTTCGTGAAGCGATTCCAACACGCCGTTACGCTCACGCGTGTTGCGAAGCAGCAAAGATAACCATGATCTTCTCGAAACTTTGCTGCAGAGGAACTGTGTGTGTTTGCAGGAACTCTATCTTCCTTTTTAGCATGAGGATTAAACCTGGTTGGAGCACCTTCTCAGCTAAATTATCTCTTACCAAATCATGATGATTTATTGACGCTGAATTTTTTTTATTTCAGTGAAAACTTTAGCTGAAACAGGACTGTTTCTCATCAGAAATGTGGTATTTAGGCCACTGACCTTGAATATCTGCCTAGAAGTAGCTAATGGTGAGATTCCCGTGTCCTGCTTAAGTGGTTCTGATCTGGAACCCAAAAAAGGGCAGCTTTGGATCAGACAGAGCAGGGATCTGAACCTGGTTCTCCCACATTCCCATGTGGGAATTCCCAGTGCCATAATTACTGGGCCGGTCATTCACTCCCAAATTTTTCTCAGCTTATCTGTGCAGGTAAGGATGAATGCCGGTTTTGTTTTCTTCCTTTTTTTATCAATAGAGCTAAACCAGCAACAGTCACATTATAAAAGCTGTTGTGTCAGCAAAGGTGTAGTTTTGCTGAGAGCGCGTTCACCCATTTAGGGAACCAGCATAAACCCTGCTTGCCATGGCAAGATGAGCCCACGGGAGGAAAACTTGCTGGTTTGGTTCTATTAGCGAAGATGTGAACACAAAGATGTGTTTCCTTGCTGGAAAATGGCTGGCTCAACACTATCCTGGTTTTGCAAACAAGTCTGAAAGGTTATTTTTATTTTGCATTGGAGCAAACCCCCAAATGAAAACCATCTCAAGAGCCTGAGTGAAGCGGAGTGGTTGCTCTGGGGTCAGCTCTCCTGGGGATAGTCGGGCAAGGGCAGGCAGGGCTGGCTCCCTACACAGAGGGCAACGGTAGCTTTGCATTTTCAACATTTGACACTCTTAAAGCAAACCCTCTTTTTCTTTCCCCACATTTTGGAATCCTTTGGATTCTCGGCGTTGTGCGAGGCAGGTCTGGGCAGGAGCGGTGGGACATCCCGAGCGTATTGGCAGGGGTTCAGCAGCAGAACAGCATCGCACAGCAGAGGGAGGTAGCTGGGCTCGATTATCAAGACGTGGTACTCACAAGGAAGCCTCTTCAATCTTCCCAAACTTCCCCGGTGCTTGGGAAGATTATAAAATGGCAGGATTAAGCAGTAGAACAGGAGAGAATTATTAGTAATATATATTTACTTGAATTCAGCTCCAGCGTAGCTCTTCCTGCTGGACTCTGATTTCAGGTCTCTAATTTCAGTCGTTTACAGATATTGCATTCATTGCCTCATGTGTTTGCACATACCTTAAAAAAACATGTTCCCTCTGGAAAGCAATGTATAGTTATATAAAAATAAAGAGTTAAAAAAGCATTCCTGTTTTCAAATTAACACTGGGGTGCTGATTTCATGGTGGTTTTTTTTTTTTTAATTTTAATTTTTTTTTTTTTTTTTTTTTTTTTTTTTTTTTTTAAGCCCTTCCATGCCCTCAATAAGGTGTGAGTCCTGGGGGAAAAATAGTCCATGATTGTGCATTTGAAGACCCAGTGCATACAAAGAACATTTCTGAACTTTATGAGCCCTTGGCAAGGGGGAGAAAAGCTAATTCTAATCTTAAAATAATAAAAATGGAAACAGAACACACACCCCCCCCCATAAATTTCTTTTGTGTGTCTTTCTGCCAGTATGTAATAACTTACAATCATTTCATTGGATCGAGGGTGAATTTTTTAAATGGCTGAATGCACGATAGAAATGGTACATGACACAACACAAGGCTAATACTGGAAAAAATATTAAATGAAGTGAATCTCTTTGCATCAGTTTAACAGCCTCTCCAATGTATATAGTATTTTTTACTTCACATTCCTCTGTATACACCACTACAGTGTTCCTTGTCTTCAGTAATAATCTTAGTTACTCTTTTGTTGCTGTCCCCTGTGTTTTCTGTTTTGGAAACTTCATGGATGGAGAAAATGTCTTTTATAAGTAGTCACGCAGATTTGACAAAGCAGGAACCACTGCAGTAATATAGCAAATGTCTACTGCTGTTTCTTGAATGTTTTCATTTTTAATTTCATAATATTTTTAATTCAATTTCTAATCTTGCAGTGATTTCTCGTAACATCAGTCTTGCTGCTATGAAGCTCCTGAATGGCCTGCAGAAGGGTTATTTTATGTAACATTAGCATGTAAGAGGCTGGATGGAGGCTGGTGGAAGAGAGCCAGCGTCCGTGTTCTATTTGCAGGTCGGCCCGGCTGTTTCTGTGTATCGAAGAAGAGGGCAGGCCAGGGTATCAGTCAGCTTTCAGATCTTAACATTTCTTAATGGATTAGGCAAGTGACAGAATATCTTCCTACTGCAAATCTTTCTTTTGGTAAGCTGTAAGCCTTGGCAGTATTCGTGGACAGTCCTTTTGAATGTCTCAGCGAGCTTCAGTTCTGGATGGTGAATATGCTTAGATGGTCTTTACATACTCAAAATAAACACCATCTTTCGGGGGGCTTTGACTCTTTTTTTTATTTTTCTTTTTTTTTCTCTCTTTTTTTTCTTTTTTTTTTTTTTTTCCTTTTTTCAGGATCCCTTGGATCCAACAAGGACAGCCATTGTGATCAGCTCTTTGGTGGCAGGCGGAGTGGCCGAACGCGGGGGCGAGCTTTTACCGGGCGACCGCTTGGTGTTTGTCAATGAGAAATCTTTGGACAGTGCCACTTTGGCAGAGGCGGTGGAAGTGCTGAAATCTGTGCCCCCAGGTACCGTTTCTCTTGGGATCTGCAAACCTTTGGTGGTAAGGACTGACTTTAACTTTTTCCTATTTGATTTTATGCATGTGTAGACTGTGTTGTGTTTGGGGAGGGCGGCGGAATTCAGGGTAGAAGCGTGTGGAAAGCTGCTAAGTAGCCATGCATACACCTCAATATGTCCAGAAATTCTGGTGAATGGGCAGCTCAGTGTCCAAAAGGTCTGACTTGGAAAACCATTGGTTTCAAGTTCCTCCTGAAAGAACATCCACGTGGAATGAGAAGACATGTCGGGGCAAACCTATGCACGCTGGCCCTATGCAGAGGAGTAATGTGGTTCAAGCAACTCAGCAAATCGGTTAAATACGTGCCGAAGTGCATTTCGCTCTAAGACACTACTTAACTGCTTGCTTGAGCTCCACTGACATCAAAGAAACTTAATCTGTTTGAAGTCAAGACTGTAAGTTCAAGTAGAATTTCCTTTTTCTAGAATCAGGGCTTTGGAACAGACAGTGGTTTACTTGAGAACACTGCAGTATTGTTCATCAAGGGCACAGAGGCAAAATTAATTAAAGTAAAGCACCATCTAATAGAAAGTGCTTGTAATTCAAACTGGTAGAGGAGTGGCGGAATAGGAATGTAGGAAGGCTGTTTAAATATATTCTTTCCTTTTCTAAAAAGTGATATTGATTTGTTCCTATCCTTGCATTTGTCTTTCTTTCCTACGCATCTCTTTATTTTTTACTATATCTGCACTGATATCTTAAAAGAATAAAAGCTGTTGTCTTTATCTCCTCCATTTATGACTTTTTTATGAATCTGTAACTTTTTCCCATCTCTTTTCTAATGGCTGGTTCTCCCACTCTGTTTTAGTTTATTGAAAAATGTGGGATTTTTTTTGTTTTCCTGACTCATCATTTTGATTGCCTTTCTTAGGGAGAAAGCAAAGAGGAGGAGACCATGCACAATGTGGATTCCAACAGCATGAAAACCAGCCCCGGGTCTCCAGAACCAATAGACAATTTTTCAATAATACTTGAAGCACCGCAGGTATTTGGTTACTCTTTTTGTTCAGCTTAAGTTTATACAGACAGGAAACGATGTTTCAAAGTAAAAAAAAAACCTAGTATTTCTTTCAGATAAGACTTAAGTATCGGATAGAATTCAGGCTGGATTCCCTCTGAAAAAGACTCTAACAGCTACTGTATACTAATTGTACTGTGAACAGTAAGCACATGCATAGCACTTACCAACGCAATTCCCAGACTGCCTTATCGAATTTACTATGTCATTAAAATACCTTGGGTTTCCTCGGATATGAAACAGGAATGCTACGTTATTAGTAGTTGTAAGTGGTTGGTTCAGCTGTGTGAAGAAAGTAAGGTGTGGAAGCATCTAGTGTAGAAGGCAAGTGTGAAATCTTTTCTTCTTCATAAACTTTCTATGTGGTCTTGAGTGATTTCTTTACCCTCTTCCTCAATTCTCCTCTTCCTTATTTTCTGAGAAATAATTCTCTTTATTGTGGGAGTAAGAGGCATTAAAAGTTGAAACTCCGATACCAGGGTAATAGGCAATACTACTGCAATACCAACCTGGGTAGAGTGAGAGATTTGGATATTTTCGAATTTTCATCTGTTCTCAAGTGCTTTGCAAAATTTTTGTAAATTCATGTTGGTAAATGCATTCTTTCTACAGCAGAAAAGACAATACATAAAGGATCATCTGGAACTGCAACACAGTAATAAAAATAAATTCTAGATTTTCTTGTTGCTAAACATGTCTACCTGTATCTGGATACAAAATTGTCCTTTATGCTGTACTTGTATATTAGAACCACCAAAAGGAGCAATATTGTGGGGTAGATGTAGGTAAACTGTGTAGCAATTAGTTTTGACATTATGTTTACTGATTTTCATGATGTAGAATGGAGTTTGTTGTTTTCCAGGTGCATGGGAAGGATTCCTGGCAGAACAATTAGTCCTCTGCCAGCTCAGATTGTTTCTCTGCTTCCTAGATAAAATTCATGTTATTAAGTACTTTTGAGTAAAGTATTTCGTCTTGAAGACCTGCTGAATAGAGAAACTGGAATGATCAATTAGTACAAAATACACAGAGAGGTATTTGCTTGTAGTTTGGTTTTACCTTATGTAGGAAAGCAGTGACAGTAGCTTAGAGCAATAGTGTAAAATTTCCATCCATTTATTATCTTACCTGCTCATATAAGAGCCAAGAGTGGCGTTTCATGATGGCTTCTGCTCTTAAGCACTAGCATAGTGCTGACAAAGCTGAATTTAAATAAATAAATAAAGGAACCTGAAGATTTTTATATGCTACAACAGTAGACTTTACTGTCATGTTTGCAGTATTCCCTATGCCGTTGGTAGCGGCTGCTGCTGCAGTGCAGCACTCTCTGATTATACACACCAAAGCGCTGGATCCGGAGATGATAATACAAATTGCCGGGTGGTTCTGAGTTAAGTCAAGTGTTTTATACAGCCCTGAAGTGTTGGTGCCTCTTCCAGAAGGGTTTGGAGAATGATGCTGCAGAAGTGAAGTGAAACGCAATGAAGTAAAGATGGAGAGAATTAGAATCTCTTCAGACTGGGTGTTTTATGAGATTGAGGTACACAGGTCAAATAGATTAAAGGAGTATTTAATGCTTATGAAATATGTGCTAATTTCTGGATTGCTAATGTTCTGCTTTCATGCCAGCTAGAATTATTGCATTGTTTCCTTATGCTCTTGCCTGTCTTTCATTTTCTCTCCTGCCTCTCACTTAACTGTGCGAACATTTTGGCAGCATCAGGGTTTTGGTTTTTTCTTCTGCATTTGTACAAACCTAACAAACCAGGATTCTGACACTTGAGGTCAGAAACAGTGAAGTACCTTGGGGAGTCTGGGAAGGGGGGGAGGCAGAAATTAAAACATCTTGATTGAGAACCCCTGAATCTGTAGTTTGGTTTTGGTGTTTGGGGTTTCATTGCCTTGAAGGTGGGGTTTGGGCACACATCCTTGGTGGCCTGAAAAAAGGAGAGGAAAAGCTTTCTGAACGTGACAAGCTTTCTGATAGCAGGGCAAGGTGTAAAATTTCAGAGACCCCTGTACAGACTCGGTTCATGAGCACCTCATTGGGTTTAGGAGAAATGCGGAACATTGGAAATTGGGGAAGCATGTGACAAATCCCAGAAAAAGAACTGTTGAGTGAGATCTTTCAGAGTGGGTTTTAATACCTTTTCTTTTGGTTTTGTTGTTTGTGTTTTCGGTTTGTTGTTCTGTGGTTTGAATTCAGTAGAAAAATTGAGCGCTCTTCTCTTTAAAGCAGTAAGGGAATTAGATAATGAGCAGTCAGTTATGTCCTGGTATGGTTTGGTTTTGTTTTTTTAAGGGTGGGGGTCACCCATTTCCCCTCTCCCTCAGGTTAAACTATTGTACGGAATACCTAAGGGGAGGGACAATTGAGTGCAGCTTTTGTTTTGGGTGGGGATTTTTGGTTTTTATTTTTTATTTTTTGTTGCTGATACTTTTGCATAAGCAAACTCAGGCTGTTTTTTATTTAGCAGATGATATTATAGGAAATCTACATGCATTCATAAAGCGATAGCACATAAGTCTGCTCAGAGATACTTTAGCTGCATTTATATATACTTTCGCCTGTAGGGCTTTTTGTGTTATTTAATAATTCTCATTCCCTAACTTCAGTCCAGATTGATTATTCTGAATGGCTGCAGCAATATCTAAGCTGTGCGACTTGAATTTCTTTATATTGAAAGAAAAAAATGCAATGTCTACTTTTGGTCTCAAAATCATAAGTCAGAGAGTGTATTTTCTTTTAGAAAATGCAAAAGGTAGAAGATGTTCCCTTTAAAAATCAGGATGTACTTTTAATATGGGCCTTACATAAAACATAGTTTTAAAAGTTAGCAAGAAAGAGAATGTAAAATCTCTATTCCTGTAATGTTTTATGCAGGGTTTCAGAGATGAAACACCTTGTAAAGAAGAACTTGTTGATGAACCAATTTTGGACTTGGGAAGGACATTTCAGCTTTCTCATAATGACAAGGAGTATGAGGAGTCCTGGGAGATGCATGAATTTCTGAAACCCAGGACAGAAGAAATGGATGAAGAACGGGAAATGTTGGTGGATGATGAGTATGAAGAGAATTCAGACTTCCTGAAATACAGTGCATCATCTGGACAGAAGGCAACTTCAGAGAGGAACCTTGATACAGAACGATGGACAAAGCAACTTGAGACTACTGAAATCCAAGACTTGAGATCCAGCATTAACTTAAGTCCAAAACAGTCCCTGGAACATCCCTTCAACAAAGATCAAACGGTAAGGGATGCTGTGTTGGTATCTGTGCTGTGCCTTCACCATAGGACCCACACCTCAAGGCAAATTCCAGGCCTAAACTCTGTAAGGAGTCTTTCTAGGGTTTTAATTACTAGAAAGTAATTAAACCACGTGCTGTATTTACAGGCATCCTGTAGTTGTGTCTTCTTTCCCATGTGTGATTTGTGGGCTCCATTCTTCTTTGCAAGCTGTACTAATATGGTTCATGTTGGTAACAGCAGAATGTTACTTCATGGTTTTAATAGTCCAGGGGCTTCAGCAACAATAGCAGTGAAAAGAGCTCCCTCTTTTCCTCATTATTTTTAATCAAAATCCAAATTAGTTCCTTGAGCCAGATGATAGTGCAGTTGAGCGAAAAATGATATGGCGGAAGCAATTGTAACAAGTATACTGGTGGATGGAGGAGTTAGGAGGAGACAGAGCTTCAGGTAAATGGCAGAACTCTTACTTACATGTCCTCCTCAAGTATTTTGATAATTATTTTCTGAGTCTTTGTTCATTCATTTGCCAAACAAAAACGTGACAATATCAGCCTTCCGTGCACCAGTTTCCAAGAAGTACGTCTTTATCTGAAAAAACTGAAGTGGAAGAGAATTTTTTATTACAGCCATGGAGAATTCCAGGTTTTGTTTGGCTTGTCCCCTCATGCGTTATGTACATAAACAGGCTAACATGCAGTTTCTAGTGACAGTTTTACAACAGAGTACACAATATTAAATTTATACATTTGCTTCTTAAAAACAACAAATGAGCAAGAGAAAAGAACTCTTTGTCTGGATTACAGGCAAGTAGAAGGATACAGTTGCTTTAAATTGCAATTGCATATAACATTTTTCATGCCTCTTCTTAATATAGTGCATAAATAAGCAGTTAGTTTTTCATAGTTATCTGAATAAATATGAATGTAGTTGAGAAAATGAATGTTTGCTGTAAAAATCAATGTTCATGTCAAATACCCCTGTATAACTTGGTACCATTGGTTTCTAACTTTAATTACTTTTTTTCTCCTCTGTAAAGTGTGAAGAAAATGCTGGTATAAATTCACTGTTTTCTGGAACCACAGCACACAGTGGCTACCATAAAGACGTATTTGATACCGAAAATACCCAGTCAGCAGCAAAAACCAAGATGGATTTAGGTTTGTAAGAAGTTCTTTATTGTATAATTTCATATTTACAACCTTAAATTTTATACCAAAACACATATTTGTTCAAATGAAGACTTCTGGAGGCTCAAGACAATCTGGCTTTGAATAGGCTTTTACTTCGTGATCTTCCCTTCTCCTCCAAATCTTCACTTACAGTTGTCACAAGTGATATTGAAAGTGGCTGCAGCTTTGTCCTGCCCATGAAGAATCACTTTCTTCTGTGTAGTTAATGCCCACAGTAGGATTCCATGAGTAAGTAAAATAGCTCACGCCTGAAATTTCTGCAAGGAATTTGTCTCAGTCACTTTTGATTGCTGATTTAACAGATTTTTTTTGCACTTAAAAAAAAAAACCAACCGAAAAACAAGTGACCAACTCTGGAGGTAACTTTACCACAACCAAAATTTGCAGGTGAACTCTGTGGTAGATGATTGTCCCGTATCTTGGTTTTGTAATCTGTTTCTCCTTGTCAGATGGCCAGAGAGGGATGATATGAATTTGGTAGATCATCCAATAAATTTGTCGACTTGCCTGAGAGAGCACTCACTGGTTGGGTGAAAGAGGTTGGGTTCTTCCATTTCTTTGTCACCTGCATCTTGTACAGCAGACACTGTGTAAGCTACAGTGGCAGAATGATGACTCTTGCAAGGTTCAATTAATGTTGATACTTACGTCACCAAAATGTCATCAGTCATGACAGTGGGATGGGGTTCTGTGCTGGAGCAGGGCTTTGCATAAAGGTTGGATTCACTGTTTCTAATCACGTGTTTTCATGAGGAGCATCAGTCATGTACGTTGTACCCGAGTATGTCTCAGTTCCACAAAGATTTAGCATTTCCTGTTATTATTTGACTGCACATACATCAGACACAAGGTGTTATAAAAAAGTGTTTAGTGTGATTTAAATTTCCTTAAAAAATAAATGTTTTGTATCTCTGGGCCTCTTGATCATCACACAGTGTCCACATTTTGAACATGGTGAGCTAAGGGTTTTGTTTCCAAGGGTACTAACTGGTAGATGCAGGGACAGAGGAAGCAAAAGTTGACATCTACACCTTTTCTCTTTCAGGTACAAAGCTTCAGATTGACTCTGAAGGACCTGGGCTTGCTGTTGATCTAGAAGCTATTGAAAAGGAAGAACTAAAAGGGGAGGATTATGGTTTTTCCAAGAACCTGGAATCTGGGAGAGTAACCACCTTATCTCAGCCTAGAACAGCGTTGTGCAGGTATGGAGAAAGATTTCTGTTTTTTGAAGATTTTCAATTAATGGTGTATTTAGCTGTCTAATCATCAAAAGCTGTGTGAAACAGATGTATATGGATGGCCAGTTCTGTGACTTTTGCCCAAGGAGCTGCATTCTGCCTCACAACTTTATTGAATCTTTACTTCTCGCATTCTCTCCCCTGAGTTACTGAGGCAGAAGATTGCGAATTGCTCTGCCACCGACTTCACTTACTCCCCTGTGAGGGAATGTGGCCTGGAGGAGAAGAATGTAGCCTTTATCGGCAGCATTGATGATTAAGGAGCAATCCCCTTAGCTCCTTATAATAGCTCTGTCCTCTTGGTGTTCCTTTTCCTTTTGGGAAGAGCTGTTCAGCTGTTGCTCTCAGGCCTGTACAGGAAATTTTAGTCTTGCCCCATCTGGAATACTGTGTCCTCACCTGGAGTTCTGTATCCAGCTCTGGAGTCCTCAGCGCAGGAAGGACATGGACCTGTTGGAACGGGTCCAGAGGAGACCATGCAGATGCTGTGAGGGCTGTAGCCCCTCTGCTGTGAGGGCTGTAGCCCCTCTGCTGTGAGGACAGGCTGAGAGAGTTGGGGGGGTTCAGCCTGGAGAAGAGAAGGCTCCAGGGAGA
>JAOXNO010000004.1:31613687-31659567 GCA_028565335.1 Limnodromus scolopaceus
GGAGGGGTTCAAGGCCAGGCTGGATGGGGCTTGGAGCAACCTGGTCTGGTGGGAGGTGTCCCTGCCCAGGGCAGGGCATAGAACTGGATGATCTTTAAGGTCTCTTCCAACCTAAACCATTCTGTGATTCTACGGTGCTGGGAAACCTCGAGCTGACTCTGGTTGTAGATATTTGCCACATCTGTCAAGCGTCCCATTCTTTCCCCACCAGTTTTGGGTGAGTGTGTAGTGGATGTGCTTTTGGGGCCTGTTGTCCTCAGTATTTCCCTAATTCAGCTGTAATTTTCCCTCAGAGGGAAAGCAGTTCAACAATAAGGGAAGGGGGATTATTTCTCCAGCACAACATCTTACTTCCTTTTTGCAGTTTAAGAGTAGCATTTACAGCTCTCAGGATCTACAGAAAAATGTGTGCAAGGATGTATTGTTTCAGTTTTTCTGTGGGTGCACGCAGTTTCATACTTCCGTTCCCATTCTGTGAATAGGTGAGTCACATATAGTATAAAAGTTTAATTAACACCCTGTTCTGGGGTGTTTAATGGAACGCAACGGATCTGTTCTCCCAGCTGCATCATGATCTGCTTTCTGGTCAGCCAGACTGGTTTTATCATGTTTATATCCCTCTATAAGAATCACAGCGTATTTATCAGAAAGTAAATATTAATTGCTTAAATAGTCATTTAGAATGAGGAAATGCAGTGTAGATTTGTGTATTATAGAGCAGCTTATAAATTTGGTTTGCCCATCGTGTTTATTTCTGGAGCATTCCTTAACTACATTTAAACCTAAATACAAAAATTCCTGTCTAGTCTGTTGACTCTGCACGTTTGGTTTGAACTGGACGGTGTGAGAAGGCGTTTCTGTCTCACTGCCAGATACAAAATATGCAAGGAATTGCGACCTGGCACGTGTGATGCCTTTCTCATTTTTTTTGTTCCTCCCTTCCCTCTGTCCCCAATTAGTGAATTACCTGAGAGAGAAGAAGGCGAAGGAGAAGAAACGCCAAACTTCAGCCACTGGGGACCACCACGGACGTATGTTCATTGATTACATTATTTCTTCCCATTTACCTTATGTCTTTTTTTTCAGTGAGCCCAATTAGTTCTCGTGGGTTTTTTTTTCCTTCCCTCCTCTGCCAATAACTTTAAGGTACTTGTGTACCTTGGGTTTTCTTAGGTAGAGCGAATTTTTAACAGATGTTCAACAGAATTATGCCTTCTATTTATACAGCTGACTTGGGAAAGCTTGGCGGGTTTACGTTGTGGATGACCTACAAGTTCTTGCTCATTTAATAACTATTAGGTGTGAACAATGCACATAGTGCTGCTGTCTCCTTTTCCAGGGCTTCTCTGCTAAACTTCATGGCAGAATTCCAAATTGCCGAGCCAAGTTTCAGCCACATCCTTGTTGTATTGTTAACATTTTTGAGGTGAATTGGTTTTATGGTCCTATGTAATATATGATCAGAAAATTTCTGCTTAAGCTGATTAATATGCATCCGATACGCTGAAGTCAGTTGAGAAAATTGTGTGAAGCACTTTGGTTTATTATTTGTCCAGCATTCCACTTGTAGTATTTGCCATTTCCAGACAATTTGCTCAAACTGAAAGAGGATGAGTCTTTACTTGAAGACCTGCCTCTTTTACTGTGACTTTCTCTGAAATAAAAGCCTGTTTGGAAGAGCAATGGGCATGGGTTGGCAGAATATTGTTGGTTTTGTCGGGTGAGGTCTACTGAGGGTAAAAAGCCGCCTCTGTTAAAGCCAGAAGCCTAAGAATGCTCTCATCCCTTCACTCTATTAAATCTTCTTGAAAGACCAGAAGCTTACATTTATTTAAGGCTTTGCATTTATAGTTTAAAAAACTGTTTCAAGCTGTTAAACTACCGCATGTATTTTTTCAGTGTTGAGATCTTTAGAGACCCTCATGTGTCTCTTGGAATCAGTATTGTTGGTGGACAAACTGTCATAAAGCGCCTGAAGAACGGAGAAGAACTTAAAGGGATCTTTATCAAACAAGTTTTGGAAGACAGCCCAGCAGGAAGAACAGGGGCTTTAAAAACTGGAGATAAAATACTTGAGGTAAATGCAGATAAACTTACCTTTTCACTCTAAGAGACAAAAATTGACTCTAACAGCTTTGGGAGCAGAGAGAGACGAAACACGGCCACCACTTCATGAAGTATTGATAGCACTGCATTTTGAAAACCAAAAGAAAACCCTGATGTCGTCTTTTCTTTTTTTAAGGTCTGACTGTGGAGCTCTTTTAAGATTCTCCTCTATATTTAAGAAAAGATAGGTCCTGGTATCTGATGGGAAATGGAAAAAATGAGCCTTCTTTCCATATAAATAAGTTATAGCATACCTTATAAGCATAAGTTATAATGTATAGAAGAACCAGTTTCATACTGAAATTTAGTCTGTTATTTTGGAATAGTTAACAGTCTGGCTAACTACTATTTGGGGGAAATCCTTGATTCTGGCAGGTGCTGTAGGGGAGAAAGCCGTTCCTGGCTCTCGTCTCTGGCTCTGTATTGATTTTGTATTCATTTTTCTCCAAATGAGTACTGCTGAGTCTGGGCTCCCAAGCTGGTAACGCCGTCCTTGAATGTGCTCTAGGGTTGTGTGTGAAGATTTGAGAGACTGTTTCAAATCAGATTTAGTTCACAAACAGGTAAAATCTGAGAGAGTTGTATTATACTTACCATCATATTTAGCGTTCTCTGACAATCTTATTCCTTAGGTTTTTATCCAGAAAGATTGCTTTAGGAAACATATGGCCATCTTTTAATTATGAATACTAAGTAACACACTTTTCCTTAAACCGTCATGGAAATATACTTTAAAAATAATTTCTCTTGATTGTTTTTGGTGCCTTCCTCAGATATGCTGCATCTTCTGAGAATGTTTGTGATCTCCTGTAATGACTCTGTGCCAAAACCCAAGCTACCTAATAAATATAAACATTGTTTGTTAGGTTTCTGGGATAGACCTACAGAACGCCACACATGAGGAAGCAGTAGAAGCTATCAAGAATGCAGGAAATCCTGTCGTGTTTGTGGTTCAGGGTTTGTCTAACATACCAAAAGTAAGTTTATATCTATTTTTATTCCAAAACTTAATAACATTTTAATACTCATCTTATTTTAAACTTGGCTAGATTTCTTTCAGCAAGTTCCATCAATCTTGTGTCCATCCTTTCTGTCAGAGTTTCCGCTTATAGACCCTGCGATTGATTGATTAGTTGATCTGGCCTGATTTGAAACCTTGTTTCTCTGATGTAAATCAAGTAGATGTAAATCTGTTGACTAGGTGTTAATTCCATTCTCCCACCTGTGTAATTGAATCTGGCCCCGTGTGTTTTAATTAGTTCATATTTCATAATCTAAAAATATACCATTATCCAAATGAACAAAAGTGTAATTAGAATTAGCCAGATTCACACTAGCAACTCTGTGTGAAATATGTCACCAAAGGGACCTGAAGCAGTTATTTGGGAGCAAGTTAAATTTCAAGAGATTTAGATGCCTCCTCGTCTGCAAGGCCAAGGCAAGAAACCTTTTAATGCCTTAGGAGGAAAAGGAGCAAAATTCTGCCTGCCTTGAAGTACATACAAAATCCCCAAGACTTTTATGTACTTTTGGTATAATTTGACAATTTGGTTGAGAATTTTCGTGGATTAGTAGACCGAAGGAGACCTTTTTGACAACTGTAGTCAAGTCTGGCACAACTGTGTCCATTATTTCTCCAGTGCTCCAGGGAGTCTTTCAAAATCTGTTAAGACTTTTCAGCAGCTCTGATGGGGAAGTGCTCGAGCAGCGATGGCAAAAATCATGGTGATGGTAACAGGGTTGGCTCCCTTTCTGTATCAGCTTTTTCCACATAAAAGAACCAAAAAAACTGTTAGAACAAGTGTTCAGCTGTATTTCTGACCCTTATTTTCCTAGTCAGTCTAGAGAGATCAAGGGAAAGACGGATACCTTGAAATTTGAGTTGCTCTGAACTGTAGGAAACTGAACACACAGATTTTCAGCAGTACTGTGCAGTTCCAACTCACATTCACCAAAATAAGGTGCTGCCAGAGGAGTGGGAATATATTACATTTTGGAAGAATATAGAACAGCAAGGAGGAATATTACATGGAGGCAAAACATGATGTCTTTTATAAGGTGTCTGTGTGTGTGGACCCTGGTCTCTATCTGAATAATTAAGAACTGATGCTTCAGGAGTTTATACCAAGCTCTGTATCGAGGAGGTACTTGACTATAGAGTAATGTTTAATTGAATGAAGAGATGAGGCGAGATATCAAACAGTGAGCACTAGAAAGAGCAGACAATGCTTGTTAATTCAGTAAAAGAATGTAATTTAAAGACTGCACTGCAATGCCCTTCTACATGGAGCAAAATGAAGAGTGCACTGGGACTGGGTAGCTTTATTCTTGGTGTTACCTAACTTTTGGCTCGTTTTGCAGTTATGATGCTCTTTCTAATGTGTGTAATATGTGCACTATTTTTCAGGTGGTTTCTGCCGCACAGCCTAAGGGAATCAAAGCCAGCAAAGATCAGGATGCAGACAAAGAAAATAAGAGTGAAAAGGTATTTATGCCATTCAGTGCTATACCCAAATTTTACTGTATCAAATGGCATAATAGCATGAATTATGACTATGATAAGCCCCCCCCCTCCACGTCTGAAATGAAATTTGAAGTGTTTTGTTGAAATATCTTTGATTCGTGTAATTTTTGCCAGATTTCTGCCAAATACAAGGCAGGTTTCTGACAAATGTTCTGTGGGTCTCCCCTGGGGTCTGAAACCCTGTACTTATTGCAGCTCTTCACTGGCATCTTCCTGGAAGTACCTGCTTTGCTCCACGTGGAGACAAATTGATTCTCTTTGTTCAGTAGAAACAGAGAAATAATAACATGTACACAAATGATATCCTTAATGTGAGACTGGCTGAAATTCAGTAAAATCATGTTATACGATAATTAAATCCGCTGAGTCTCTTATGTTTCCCATTGCTGTGTAAAGCAAGGAAATGACCGAGTGATCTGTAGCTGGCCAGCTAATTGTGAAGCAATTACTGCGCAGTAACTTTCAAGGAACTTCACAGCAGATTTAAAAGAGAAAAAATCTGTTTGGTCTGACCCAGTGGATTTTTTTTTTTTAATCGCTGCAATAAGGAAGAAATTTAATTTTGCATTCCCAGACAGATTGCTGTAATAGCTGAGGTATTTTGCTGGGGGAACTGTGGTGACTGATGCGTGTAGGTCGGGTACTTTGAGGGTGTCAGAACTGGAAAAGCAGAGACAGAATTAGTGCAGACAGTAACTTTTGCCCGGTGCAGTTTAACATGCCAACTACAAACGCGATCAATTTTTCATTTGATCCTACTCAGCAGCCCGCTGTGTGGTGGATAACTGAGAAGACCCTCTTGCCTCCAAAAGTATTTTTAAGACTCTTCAGATGCCGTCAGATACAGAAACTATGAGGCTCAGTTATTAAAAAAAAAAAAATCAAGATAGGTGTTGAAGTCCTGCTTTCATGCCAGTGGATAATACTTATAATGAGGCAGTTACAATCCCCTTTTCTTGGTTTTGTTATCTATATTTCTAATCTCAAAAGCACTCGTCCTCTTGCAATGTGCTGCCTTTAATCTCTAGGACTCCAGCGTGTTGCATTCTACAGTGTTGGGAGGTTAAAGAGGGAGCCTAATCTTTTTCAAACCTTTTTTCATCTATTGGTGCTGTAAACTGGTGGGTGGAATATAGAAGAGCTTCAGTGCATAAATATGTAGCTCCCTTTTAGCTTTGAACACCGATTCACAAAGCAGTCACACTGTGCTACAGGAGGGGCATCTCTGAGTCGGAGAGAGTTGCTCTTAGTGCATTACTAGTCCACGTCCCTGTGGGGAATCGATGATATTTTCTAGTCCAATCTTCAAAGTGTCACAAAAGAATTTGGTTTGAAAGCAGCCACATCCAGCTGGAAAATGTGCCTTTTCCTCTATGATGAATTACCTTTTCAATACTGAAGGTTTTCTCTGAGTTGTTGGTGTTTATCCTCCTCTATTGATCTGCTTGTTTAAAAATGATCACTTGAAGTAATTTTTATAAAACCACTTAAAACAATTGAGCTTCTTGTGGACAAACCAGGTATTAACGTTATTTTGCTGGTTGGGCCATGTAAGCTGCACTTTTGCCTCCGTGCTGGGAAGAGCTGTGTTAATACAAAACCATGGTGTAATGGTGTAAATTCTGGCAGAATTTACTCCTCTGGCTTTTCAGCGGGTCAGAAGGGAGAGGAGAAGCTTCTGAGCCATAGCAAACTGCTGGATAAGCTTAGGTGTCTCATGTAATTTCACACAGACTTTCTAACAAATGCTTAAGGTCTCAAAAAGCCAAAGGGTCAACATTTAGACTGTGAGTTATAACTAAATTATAGCGATACCCATTTGTCACAGGCAGCTGAAAGTGGGGCTCCGGGTTTTCCATCTTTACCTGCTCAGTAATGTGGAACCTGAGTTCTTTTACGCTTCCTGGATCTTCTGGATTTTGCACAGTTCTATCTGTGCGACCAGAAAGTGGGAGGCATATTTGGTGTATTGTATACTTTGGGAAGCAGCTGTAGTGTTTCCAAGGGTGCTTATTACACACTCTTACTACTCTTGGAATGGATTAATTTCATTTGTTATTGTTATGCTGTCTTCAGGGCAGCACTTGCCCGTAATGTTTTTTTAAATGGATGGGATGATGTATATCTTATCTCACAAAATTTTCTATGTAGCTTGCATTGCAGTTTGCTAGTTAGACCATTCTATACAAATTTATGCTTAAGATTTTAGAAATCCATGTGCAGGTTCAGCTTTCACTGTACAGCGCGAATAACTTTGTTCTGGATTTGATGTTTGGGTGTTGGGTCGTATTTCCCAGCTAGAGAAGAAATTAATTACGGGCGTTCTGGTTGCTCTAATGGCATATCATACTCGGTGTTCCCTTTCTAAAGTGCATCCTGCTATTAGTGGTGGGGTTGCATGGGATACAGTTCAACATAATTTCGTGAAATCGTGTAGCAAACTAAGGCACGGTTCAGTTACTCGGAGCTATAAAAGCAGTCGCTCAGACCAACAAGTGCCTGTTTGGGCTGGATTCCGAGCCTCCTCTTTATGCCTGCTATGCGCCGATATATGCACCATTACAGGAGCTGCTTGTATTTATGTGAGGTAATGGAATTTTATTCTAAGTTATAATTCAAAAATCTTTTTAAAATTTAAGCCAAAATATAGATGATTGAGTTCTTACTTTGTATTTGCAAGTTTGACTTTTATTAGTACCAGGCAATTTTGTTGTTGAGTCTCTAATGAGAAATGGGGTATAATTTAATGTTTATTTTTAACATTTATGGTGATACACAAGTATTTTGTCAACAAGTAAATGTGCTTGCACAATTGTATTTTCTTTTTTTGAGGTTCATTGTCACTTCCTGTTCTGATTTCTTGCCTAAAAAGCCTATGCTGCAGAATTTAGCATTGTAATTAAGTGCTCTGTCTGTGCACATACAGTGCCATAGACAATACATTATTTTTTTCTCGTGTGTGGAGGTTACAAAATATCTAACTATTTCTTTTTTAATCCATTAGAGAAAATACGGGGCTCCACCTCCTATGAAATTGCCACCTCCTTATAGAGCCCTTGAAAGACTGCATGCAGAGGAAGCCAACGTGGATGACGAGGAGGATGAGGATGCTTGTACAGAGAGTGAGTAGTGCCACGATCATTATGTCAGATTACATTTATGGAACACAATCAGATTGTGATAAGTGTATCTGCTGTTTATTGCTTGTATTATGGGAAAAAGCATCTAATCCTCAACCTTCTTCTTACCAAGGGCTACGGATTTGTAACTTAAATAGTCTTCTCTTCCCGGCCAGGCTCCTATAGCTCAGCTTCTCTGAAGAGATGTAGGAAGGACTCTATTTATTTTCAGTCTAAAAATGTCTTAAGCAATGCCTAGAGGATGTGCTTTGGTGGTGAAAGACCAATGTTGTGCTTTACTGTGGTAGTCTCTGTGGTCGTTGAGCAGGTGGAGGTTGAGAACCACCGGTGCATGGTCCTTGTCCAGAAAAGCCTGCAGTTGACTTCAGACAGTGCTGTTCAAGCAAAATATTTTCCTTTAAAAAGAAAAATCTGCTACTGTTTCAGTACTCTGCTGAAAAAAGGATCCCCTTTTTTTTTGTAGCACCTTTTATGGGAAAAGTTCTGCAGTTGTCCACTTGCAATGAATTATGACAATATGCACTCTGTGGAAGAGCAGAGACCTAAAGAGTAGGATGCAGTGCAACTTGAGAGCTTCCAGCAGCGTGACTTAGATTCCAGCATAATGCTTTGTTAATTATAACTTTGGATAAATTGAATATTATTATCCATAGCTTATCTTCCAATAAAATATTTAGGAATACTGAAATTGTGCTTAGGAGTCTTAAATTTATTTTCTGAAATTCATTACCTTTTAGCTTTTTCTCTTTATACTCCACATATATGTGGGGGGGTTGTTGGGGTTTGGTGTTTTTTGCTACAGTGATTTTTCTCATCATCTTTTGTCTTGGAGTGTTTTTTGTTTGCACTGGTTACGGGTGAGCCAAAGCAGAGAGATGCCTTTGTAGCTTCTGACCTTGAAGCAACCATGGCTCCTATTCAGACTGGAAGCTCCCAATTTGGGGCCTGCTGGTGGGAAAGCTCTTCCAGCTGCTCTTGCTGATTTTCTTGGCAGTGGTGTGCCATTGAAGCCGAGATAATTAATGAGTTTGGTTGGTTTGTCACATTTAGGGCTGCTTTGGTAGAGACAAGAAGGATTTTGGAAGGTTGTTCTCATGGAAACAGTAATAGGGGTGCAGAAGCAGGGTGTTCAGCTCTGCCTTTGTTGTTTTAAGGGAAAGCTGTGAGTTCTTCAATGAACTGAGGTTTTTCCAGAACTCCCCCTTAATAAGTTTCTCATCTCATCTATTTGGAGCATGCCACATAGTTACCTCAAGAAAGTTCTTCAGTATTTCTGTGGGGAGCGATAGTCAGGAGGAGCATTTGACTGCAGACTCTGTGGATGCTGGATTTAATGTATCTTGAGCTTTCCAACCAACTCTGTAAACCTCCAAGTGTAGCAAACTGATTTCAGCTTGTTATTAAAGTTATAATTTCCAGTTAAAGGATAGATTTGATAAGTAGCCTTACACCCGAGTTATCTAATTAGGATATGCCTCGGTCAGAGTGCTTGCTAGACCTAAGTTAATACTTCACACAGAAACAATTTCTTATTGATGGGCTTGGTCATTTTTTTCAGTTGTTCTGCCATCCCTAATGATATTGCCAGCTGAGTCTGATAGCTGAAAAGGTGAAGGTACTTCTGATATTAAATTCATCAATCCTAACAGCTTTGGCAGCAGCAAACACATTCAGTTGAATCTTCTCTCTAGTTTTTTAACTGGATGGAGTTGAATGTTTTGCAATAGTCATCTTTCTCCATGGACCTTGGAAAACCAAGATATGTGTTTCCCATTTTATTCTTCCCCACCTCATTTTGGTTTTTTTAAACAAAAAACAGGCTAAGGAAGCTTAAACTAAGTTTGCGCCTCAACTCTTGAAGTAAAAAGCATGTTAGAAACGATCTAACTGTACTTAATGATATTAAGCATCTCAGCAGCTGTGGAATGGGCTTTACAGAATCTCTTTTCTGTGATCACTTCAAAACCAAAGTTTTCTCCATAAATTCCAGTATGGCATTGTTTTTGTGAACTCCTTGATGTTCATAACTTCTGTCCTGATTCTTGAGCAGCTTTCCCAGAAATCTCAGTCCAGACCAGTACTTGCCCCTTTTAACACTGTCCACTTGCATTTTCGTATTGATCTATTCCTTACTCACATCTCCTACTAATCCTACTGGTTTTGTAAACTTAACTAATCATTTTCTGAGCTTCACTGGACAGGTGAACTAGATTTATTGTCTTCCTTATTTAGAAGATAAGGTATCTTGAAAGGAAGGAGTGGTGTCAGCTCAGGTAAATTCACATCTCTCTTCCTTTCTTTTACTTTCTGTAGTTTTCAATCTGTGCCAAGAGCACGGAAGCCTTGCTGAGCGTTTTGAGGTGGGACAGCTCTTAAATCTGGGCTCTGGTTGTGCTCCTGATGGATTTTATTTTATTTTTTAGCATTCTTATTAATACAACTCCAGCGTCACAAACCTACTCATCAATTTCTTTCATACTCCAGAAATACTTGCTCCACTTGATGTTTTTCTCTTTGCTTGTCACTTCTTTCCACCCAAGCTTTCATCTTTTCTCTCCACGTCCTTCATTCCCCATACTGAAAATGAAAGCAAAGCACTGCTAGTCTTCCTGCCATACTTAGAAAATTTTGCTTTCCTTTCTGTCCCATCTATACTGCCTCACAGTCTCCGTGTTTTGTCTGTTTTCCCCTTAAAGTGGCTGAATAACCTTTTGGTATTGATTTAATTTCCCCTGTGGGATCGAAATCCACTTGCCTTTTGGCAACTCTCCCTTTTATTTCTGCTTTTCCACCACTGAAAATGTACCTTTCATTGCTGACTTGTAACAAACGCTCATTTCTTGTAGATGTCCTGCCTTTTCTTTTTAAAGGTTGTTTTTGATCCAAATAGAGCGAGTCCTTGTTGGGGATAGAACTGCTAACTAGGTAGCTCTTGGTTTAGAGAAACTCCAGATGTCCTCCGTGTTTCTATGGTTTAAGGAGTTTAAAGAAGTTCCAGGTGTTGTGTTGTTTGGTTTGGTTTTTTTCCCAAATGTGCCTTCTTGCACCCAAACTCCTTAGTTTCAAACCTGCTTCTCTTTATATTTCGGTTTAATTTGAACCACCATTACTTCCAATATTATTTTCTAAGTTCTTATTTTTTTGCTAGACTGAAGGCAAGTTGAAAATAGCGTTTCTTCTTGTGTTGTTTCTCCTTCTAGTGATACTGTCAAATCTTTATTAATATTCAACTCTAACCCCATGTAATATGTTTTTTGTTTACTCTTTGCTTTGACTTTGCTGGTTTAAGGCTTTCAGTTTATGCTTTAAGAACAGTTTTGTAAAACTTGCAGTGAGTGCATCCTGCTGCAAAAGGAGCCTTCAGAATGCTTTGTCCTACAGACCTGCAAACGTTACATGAGTTTGGAGTTTTTCCTCCCCACGCTGGAAGCGCGTCCTCCGTGGCAGAGCTCATTTTGCAGGAGGTCACTCTCCCCGAAGAGGTTTTTTTAGGCTTCCCAAACCTTAAAAACATCAGGTTTTGAATAGGATTATATATTTTTTTTTTAATCAAAACAAGTAAAAGGAGGGGAGAGCATACAAAGGAGCTGTTTGTACTCGCCAGCAGCTGCAGCAATAGGCATTGGTGTGTTTTCCCTCAGTGGCCGAGGCTGTAGGTGTGCGCTAAGAGTCTGCTAATAGGCTAATGTGCACCCTGTTGCGCCTTATTGCTATAATGAGGGGTTAGCAGTAAAAAGAAGCAGAGGAAATGGATGGGCAGAGTAGTTTGTAATGGAATGTTTTCTAAGGTTTTCCTTGGGGCATTCCTAACTGTACAATTTAGATGTTCTTTCTTGATAGAGTTGAAGCAATCATAAGTTAGATAGGAAAGACCTTAGAAACCATTATGAGAAAGCTAAAAAGACAACTGTTGAAAGCACTTGGAATCCTTAATTTCAATTGATGCTGTGTTTTTGAGTAAAATCTTTTGTCCAGTTAGTTGACTGAGATTGATCTGGTTGGTTTCAAATGAGTTTTGAATAATAAAAATAGATAATAATAAAAAAATTGTGAAAGGTGGCTAAGATAATGGACTAGATACTGCTGTGCTCAGACTTCCTGTCTGCAGGGATATTTAACTGTATCTAATAAGGGGATAATAATGCCCCCTTTCTTTTATTTTGTCTCTAGATGATGTAGAAATCAATGAAGCTTTAAGAAAGCGTAATGATTTATCTTCCTAAAATGCTTTTTGAGGAACAGTGGTTTCTCTACCAAAGCAAAGAGATTTAAAAACTTCTCTTGTGTTTCCACTTTGCGTTCCTCATTGTGATAAACCTGTGGCTGTGTAGGGTGCAAGAGGTGCTTTATGTGAAGCTGTGCTACAGAAAGGAAAAGCAATTCTTAATCTTAGTTCATTTGGGGGGGGCGGGTTTGACCCAAACCTGAACCTAGTGATCTTCAGGTGAGGCAGCTTGTGTAGCCAAACGCTGCCTCTCCAATAGATGTCACTGCAATCAACAGCAAATAGAGATGATGTTCAAAGAGTAAGATGTAGCCTGGAAAAAAATGCTTCAAGCTTTATGAAAATAAAATATTGAAAAAAAATGATAATTAGAATATTTAATTTTCTTAAATCTAGTGACAAGTGTATTTAGTACGGTGGATTTCCAAAGATCATGCGAGAGCTAGGATTAGATGAACAGAGCAGTGACTTTTCATTTTTTAGCTCTGTGTTAATCTCTATTTAATGTGACTCTGTGCTGCTAATCTTCTTTTCCCATTCTTATTCTGACCCATAATTAGCTAAAATATGTAAGTTTTGTAACCAGGCCTAATATCAGATCCAGAAGGGACTGTACACGCCAGGCAGACTCACAAGCTGTTGTGCCACATGAGGATGGATTACGATGTTGGTGTCATTGCAGTTTGGGCTTGTGGGTTCTTTTGGGGTTTTGTTATTGAGCTGGGGTGTTTGTTTTTTTCACTCTATTTGAGAATCACATGCGCAGTTCTCATCATCTGATGAAGTATTGCGAAAGGAAATTACATTTTTGATGAATTAATAGTAAAATTGCAGCTGGGGCTTCTTGTGTTTTTACTGTGTGCTTGTACATAATGCACTGAACAGATGGCTTTGTGTGTGCTGTGATACATATTCTAAAGAAAGGACAATGAACTTTAAAAATGTACAAATTAATGGTATTAACAAAATAACTGATTATCTTGAGTTGTTTTTAATGCAATATTTGGAATAGAGAATTAGTAAGGACTTCCCAAAATAATGAAGTATGTTTATAAATTTAGAGAGAGAATTTTATCTTTGCTTTTTTTAATTACTAAATGAGGGATTTTGAGTCTTTTCAGTGCTTCAGTTCAGCACTCATTGCAATAAAACGCATACTGCTTGTTTCGAGTTTCAGCAAAATACAAGTTACGCTGAAGTTTGAATTATTTTTTTATGCTTATAATGATAGACTGGTTTTGTTTTCTGACATTAAAAAAAAAAAAAAGAACAAAACAAACCCTGTACCGTGAACACTTATCACTGTTGGGAAACTGCAAGATTTGCAGCATTTGAAAATATCACATTTAATGAAGCCACCTGAGTAAAAGAAATTAATTTTTAACCCCTGTAGCTTGCATGAAAAGGATGCTTAGATAAATAACACCTATTAACTGCTCCTTTGCCATGCAGTGGGTGATTAAGCACGAGCGTACCTGCAGCTACCAGCGACACAAACAAACGTTGGAGGTGACTTGTATTTGGGGACAGAGATGTCATTCGGATGCTGGCAGGGAAAGCCAGCGCACAAACAGCAGCCGTGGAGCATCAGTGGGTCAGATGTGGGAAACCAGGGATCTGCTGCTCCCTGCATGCTTCCATAGGCAGCTCTCATCTGCTGGCAGATGTAACCGTTAGCTTGTGGGTAGCTTGAAATTAATATAATTGATGGCATCTCATAATAGAAACAGACAGACGGTTTGCCCTTAAGGAGAGAAAAATCTCAGAAAAAATAGGCCCAAGGTCGTCAGAAGCAAGACAAGCTCTGAGTCTGTGTATGATGAGGATTTGAGCAGCTCACAGCAGTGACTGTTTGTCAGGAATGCAGATATCCTGAAGTACATGCTGGTACAGCAATGGTACAAGGGGGTTTCCCAGGTAAGGATTCGGATCTCTCTCTATATTGTGTTTGTTTCCAGCTAGTCATTTTAAGTATTTTTAGTGATGATTTAGGAGTAGTGAAGTGCTGGAGGTAAGAAAATAATAGCACAGATTTTTTTCTTTTTTTCCTCAGTTTGAAGCATGGACTTATAGCATGATTGGAATACTGAATGCATTTAATATCTTTAAAATATTTTGTCGTGTGTTTCCTTATAAATCATTGTTTCTGTTATACCTTCGTGTTCAACATTCTTATCTACAAAACTGACGTGAGCACACAGTGCTTAAAGTATAAGAATTCCTAGCATTAAATTTCTTGCTATATAGAATAATCTACTCTTCCATAACTGTTATTGTAATGTAGAGACAGATGGCTGGATTTTCTTCACTTTGCTTGTTAGGAATGTGTTAGGTAAATGTTTTTAGACTAAAATAAAAAGCTGCTGGGGAATCTAAACTGAATATTCAGCATTTTCATGGTATAAGGAGGCAAAACAAGAATAAAGGAATGTGATAGTAAACAAATGAGCTATTTGCAATGAAGGATAATCTAATCTTTAAATATTGCCTCAGATTGCATTTGCTCTTAGGTATGAGCTTGTCTTCCAACACCAGTCAGGTATCCAGAGAATAGCGTTACAATGCAGGGCATGAAATGTACTGCTCTGATGTTTTAAGGTTATTACGTTGTCTAAGGCATGGTGCTTATGTTGTTTGGGATCTTTGATCTTAGTCGGGTGTTACAGATAAGTAATTTCATATAACTTACAGATAGAAGATAGTATCTGTGGTATAAATCTGCATACTCAGGTCTCACTGTGCAAACTTGCTCAGAGAGGATAATACAAGTAGATCTTTATATTGCTGTCATTGAAGAACGCTTAATATCACTGCAATGTCTTGCACCTAAAAATGTGCAGAGAGGATGTAAATATTTAAATAAATAAACAAAAGACAAACTCTAGCCTATAAAAGGTGGTAATGTGTTTATATTCTTGAACGTCTGATTTTTAGATAGGGTGATATCTTTCGTCATTACCATCGTAAATGATGTTGCTCCACTGCACAAAAAAAAAATTAAATTAAAAAGAAACTCTGCTGTGCATCATGTCTTGTCCAGACAGCATTGCTTTTAGTTAGAATACAGAACAGATTATTTGCATAACAGCTCCGTTCCAAAATGGTCTGCTTGGTTTAAGCAGTACCTGCTCCAAATATGTAGTGGAAGTAAGTCTCTAACAGAAGGGAAAGTAAAAATGTGAAATGACAATAATTTTATTCTTTACAGATGTTACCTAGTTTCCCACAGTATTACAGTAATTGAGACAGCTGTCCAGAATAACTTCTTTAACTGTTTGAGAAAGTTAAAGTTATCTTTTTGCTTCCCAATCTTAAGCTTCGATTCTCCCTTATTCAATGCAGTGGCTTGAGGGCTACTCATCAATTTACCTTCTGCTCTGAGCAGGTACGTAATTGCTCTTTGTCAGGATAGCTGGCATTTAAAGAGCAATCCACAATATTTATCTGTAGGCACGGTAGCTATAACACACTGTGACAGACTATTAAAAATTTGCTTTATGCCTTGTAGTGACCACATGCGTATCAAAAAGTACTAACAAGCTAATGACATCAGGAAGGAGATCTATATACATATATATGTGTGTGTGTGTATAAAAGACTCATATCTGCATCAGTTGAACATCTCTATTTTATCAGCAAATTGAAAATACTTTTGCCATATTGAAATGTGAAGAGATGTTGTGGCAACTGGCTAAAGGACAGGTAGTTCTTTCTGCTACCCCAGAATTAATAATGAACCTTTTATTATTAGTGTAGTTATGGGCATGTCTATTTGCTTCATCAGTGCTTAGAGCTCACAGCTTGTGTTTCTCTGTCTCTGCTTCCCAAAAAAGTTATTAGAGGAATTGTCAATGCATTGAGCTTTTGATCATCAAGGAAACAGCAAATTTCTGCTGCTGTGAATGCGAAAAGTGCATGTGTGTGTGCGCACGTGTGCTGGGCAGAGATGGAGTGGAGATCTGAGGAGCAGAGCCCTCCAAAAGTGAGGACCCTGGACTGTGCTGGCATCCCTCTGGAGAGAGCTGTGTGCCTAGGCAGAGTCCGTAGCCATCGGACTCACTCTGCATGGGCCCTCTGTGCTCCCCAGAGGCACCTCCATGGAGACACCTATCAGTCCAGCTTACCTCGGTGAACGGGAAAGCGTTCCCAACAGGCAGATGGCATCTCAGGTACCACTGGTACCACCACAGGTACTGGTGGCATCTTGGAGCTGCATGCTCCGAGCTCTCTCCTTGCCTTGCCCACTGCTGGTGCTGTGGGAACGAGCCACTGTCAGGATCCACAACTGTAACTCAAGATCCAGGAGTAGACTTGATGTTGGCGTCATGTTCTGGAGTCGTTTTGAGAAGGTCAGGGAGAAATGGGAGCAAAGTGGAGTAATGGGGTTTGTGAGTTAGAACGTGCCACAGGAGAATAGGACAGGTAAGGGGACTGCTGGGGTCTCGGTCCGGGGAAAGGAGAAGGCTTAAGTGTGGAGGAGGACTCTCCATGTCTCTGTGTGCAGACAGGCCAGCACAGAGCCGGGAGCCGCTGCCATCCCAACAACAGTAGCCAGGCATCCTGAATTTGGGAATTCCTATTCAGGTGATGAATGTTCTGCTGCCAGGGGGTAGAGCTACAGGTGGATTCTGTACATTGTCCAAAGCCAGGAGGGGTAAACCTTGACTTTGTCATACTGTTTTGCAATTTTTCTGTAGATGCCAAATGCTTTTAACAGTTGTTTGGGATTTTTTTAAAATGCTTTAGGCAGTTGCAAAGGTTTTTTGTATCCCTTGTCTGAAAACCAAGTGCATTAGAGACGGCGTATATACAAATACTTATGTGTTTTATGTGCAATTTCAGAACTGTAAGCTTAAGTAGCATTTTCTGACCTGTGAATGTTAAACTGATGTAATATATTGAACCAGGTCCTCTATAAATTGAGGTGGGAAGTTGTCGTTTCCATGGTCTGATGATCCTGGGAATATGACTGTATATCGAACATAAGTTCTTATATCTGTAACGTGCTGTTACTTGGAGTTGAACCACATACCTACATTGGGAGCAATTTGGAGGGAAATGCCAGAGAGTATGTAGGTACAAGGCATTTGTGTGTGCACACGTGTTTGGGGCTAAGTTATGGCTCTGTATGCTGTGCTTGTGAGAGCAGAGAGGGATTATACCATCCAAACGGTGCTTAAAGACATTCTGCTTCGAAGTCCCCGTCCCTCCAGGCGCTCTGGGAGTAAAGACCAAGCAGTATCTTAAAACAAGAGCAAAGTGTATCCTGTTACTGCTACGGTGTGTAATGGTCCTGAAATTGTCTGAAATTCTGTAATGCAGAAGATCGACTGGATGCCCAGGGAAGGAGGCGGGATGAGAGCCCCTTGGTGCTGGACCCTCCGGCTCCCTGTGCCAGGCTCAGACCCTCAAATCTGGACATTTTTCTGCACTGAATTGTAAACCTTCGTGCAAACCATATTCTGAACAAGAAACTATATTTCTTCCAAGGGTTTGGCAAAAAAAATATGTTTTAAACCCCATAAGGTTTGGCTGTACTTCCCGCCATTTTGTAACCTGTTATTCTCTTAGGGATATGACAGGTTATTTGAGGATTAACCTGCTCTGGGTGGATCTGCTTTGGCAGGGGGGTTGGATTAGATGATCTCTAGAGGTCCCTTCCAACCCCATATGATTCTGCGATTAATACCTTGTTGCTTTGTTGTGTATCATTAATGTATTTAAATAGACAATGCAGTAATTTTACAGCAAGAGCTTATTTCAGGATTGAGTTGTTAGAAGTATAGAAGATGTGGGGTTTTCTCAAATACTGGTTTTCAGGGGAAGAAAGCCATTAAGTGAACAGCGTGGTATGAAGTGAGGTGTCACTGGAGGGCTGGGAGAAGAGTGGAAGGGGACAAAAATGAGCTGAGACTGGGATGTGATGGACAGGGGAGCAAGCAGAGCTGTGTGGAAGGATGAGCACAGGCAGCTTTGGAGCGAGGGCCAAGAGAGAGATTGGAGGGGATTTTGTGAGGAACGGGGAGTTCAGCGAAGCCTTTTGGGGACAGAACGATGTGGTCATTCTTTTGTGTTCTTTGCAGGAGGCATATTGTGGCCTTGTAAATGAGCAGGGTGACAGGCACCGGGGAGGGCAGAGGGAGCAGGACCGGCAGCAGCCGCCGGTGGTGCGGGCGGATGGCTCTTGGCATGGGAGCAAACCAACAGGCCAGCCCTCTCGGCGTCCCTGGATGGGGCTGTACCGCAGCCAGTTGGTACATCTGCTCCTCCCTGTCCCCCCCGGTGGCTGTGTGTTGGCAGACTTTCCCCTTTTCCTTTGTGGCTGATTTCTGTCCTCTGCTCGGACACAGAGGAGACCTTTTGGGGGAGGACACTGGTACTAGTTGGGTGCTCCCCACGCCACCTCCAGCCAGGGCTTGAGCGCAGAGTTGTGAAGAGTTTAACGAGTACTTCTGTGAGTGCTGCAGCTAATGAAGTTGGATTCCTACAGATTTGTGTCTCCCGTTCGACTGACTCGGGTGTTGAGGAAGGTGTGAGCTCTGATTTAAGCTTTTCCTGTGGCTGGAGCATTTCTAAGGGCTTTCTCTCATGTGAATTCTTTGACGCTTTAATAAAGTGTGATCTCACACCGAAGCCTTTCCACTGGTCCGGGATATTTATCAGGTTTCTCTCCTCTGCACGGCTGCCTATTTTCATGAACCCTTTATAGTACCTTTGAGACCCTTAGTCCACCATCAGATTTGCTTCAAATTGGCCAGCGGGTTCAAAGGTTTTGAGGCAGGAGCTTGGATTGCCCAGGGTATGATTGCATAAGCTTGGTTCCTGTAGGAAAACAGAATAAAATGATTTACTGTATTGGAATTAAGCTTAATTTATATTAAGAGACGAAAATACAATTAATAAACAGTGGAGCGTAACCCCCGGACTGCAGTTCGGAAGGCCTGGCGTCTCTTCTGGCTTGGTTACCATCTGTTGGATGTCTTGGTTAGCCATCTGTCGTAAGATACACAAAGCATCTTGAGCCTTCTGGAGCGCCGTGCCACAGAGTCTAGGGGTTAGATGGCCATTTAAATTAAAATAAAATAAAGTGGAGTTCCAGCTTACCCAGAAGACTGTTTATTCCTGAGGAGTAAGTCTTGGCTGCATCTGAATCATCCATTTGAAGGCTAAATTCCCCAGGAGGAAAAAAAAATCCATTGAATATCAACCCAAAAGAATTACAGTAGAAACTACCATACCCCACTTTTATTTTTCCCTCAAGCATTTGGTTTTTAACTTTCTCTTAGTTGATTTCTTCCTCCAGTCAGAGCGGAAAAAGTTAAGTCTATTTAATATAGAGAAGTTTATCCGTTTAGCTCTTCCTCTTGGATAAATCCTTGGAGATGGATTTCATTTGCCAGAAGGAAAAGAGAGAGTGCTTGACATATTGCAAGACTCTGTTCACATACATCACCAATTTCCTGATTATAATTGTGTTCATTTAAAAAATGCCCAAAGCTTAATGCATTAATATCTTTATTTCATTAAATACATTAAAGAGAAGCTGTTTGTTACCTCATAACATATTCTGATACTAAAAAAATCTGTTCACTTGTTTGTGATTTTTGTTTTTCTCCTGCAGAGAGATGAATGCCTTGCTTATCGCCTCTTGTTTGAAATGTGGTGTAAGCAAAGGTGTTTGACCCTAATCCTTTGATTTTTACTCTTTGAGGAAGGGAAAACAGGTCTGCCAGATTCTGCCCTTTGGAGAGATTAAAACCAATCAGAATAGATTTTCTGTTACGAAATATTGTCTTATTTAATCAAATCTGTCAAGTTTTATGATGTCATAAGTGCAGCATAAACCTGATTAACTTCTTGAATAGACTCTCAAGACAGCTGATTAAATAAGATGTATGGCTTATTTAGGGAGAGCATACAACTGTTTTGTGAATTCACAGTGATACTAAATGGGGATTTTTGTGTGGGGAGGAATTGTTACCGGTTCTTCTGTCCAGATCCCATCGCCTCATGTGGTGAAAAAGGAAAATGCAGTTGGCTGTGTAAATGCAAGAGTTGCCACATTCAGTGGCAGAAAAATCTGTGTTCTTATTAGCACAGCGTATGTACTTATTTTCAGTTTACATCACATAGGACAATTTAAAATTATTGCAAGTAATAACCCCTTGCTTTCTCATTTTAAGAAGAGACATTCGAGTTACTTCTTTATTTGGTTGGTGCCTTTCTCTTTTGGAATAATGGCATTAATCAAAGGGTATGTTTTCAGCCTGGAAGCTTGCATTTTAGTTGTTCAACTATATGAGAAGTGTTTACTTTGTCATCCTCTAACTTTCTGCTGTTTCTCAGGCTGAAGCTCCACAACACGAGACATTTAACTCAAGCTAACGGGGGAGCACCATTTGCCTGTCTCTGCTACCACCTTCCCCAGTCGTTTATGGTACTTGGGGTGTTTGCTGCTCTTCCCTTCCTCAGCCTGTTCACTTCAGGAGAAAACTGCTCCACCATTAGAGGAATGATTTTCTGGTGGGTTGATGACCTACACAGGGTCACAGAGGAGTCTGAGGAGCACTAGAGCTGACTTGAACAGAGGAGGGAGGGATGATGCTCTCCTTCAGCTCCGCTTCACATGGGACTTCTCAGGGGCTCTAAAATTAGAGTGCTGTGCTGTGTGTCCCTTTCTTTCATCCTCTCCTCCGTAGGGCTGGAAAAGGTCTTCACTTCGGGGTACAGCTTGAGCTAAGGTGCCACCTCAGCAACAAGTGCACAGGCTGAGTGTGAAGCAAGTGATGAGAAGGCGTGGGCTGTGCAAACACTGCTCTGCTCAACACTGTGCCAGCTGGACCAGGCTGATGAGAAACCAAGGCACGAGAAGAGGAGATGCAGTTTTCTTCTCCTGAAATGGGAGGGGAACGTGGGGCCATCTTAAAGATGGGAGTGGAGCAACGCACCCATGCTTGCTCTTGGCTGAGTCTTGTAGCTCTGAGGTTGGTTTGGGAAAGGGATCCTGTGGTTAAATGTTACCAGAGGTTGCCACTAGTACCCTCTTCATCATGGGAGAGCCAAGTTGTGTATCAGAAACCTCCTTCAGAGATGTGGGGTAGGTCTTTGTCTTCTGAGTCTCAAGTCTCTTTTGGACTTGAAGCCAACAGTTGCCCAGTGGTGGCCATACCAATAGCTTGTTTTACATGTAATACAATGATTAGACATCATAAATAAAAATATATACCTCATAGCTGAAGATACAGAAAGACATAGTAGAATATTATTGGCTTTTTATCAATAGAAGAGGTTTTAAAGTGAAATTATAGGTATGTATTTGTTTCGTTCTAAGGTACAGAAGTTGGCAGTCTCCAGCATTGCCAGGTGCTGCAGTCATTTTTCATTTTCATTTTTCACTTTACCTCAGCAATTAAAGGTGAGTCATGACATTGGGAAACTCAGGTTTATACTTAAAACAAACAAAGCCTCTAAGCATAGCTTGATGTCATAAAAAACTTGAGAATGACTCAACTGCAATTTGATAGCACAAAAAACCAGAACCCAGAACCAACCCAGTCTTAATTGTTTGAAATGTCTTGGTTCTGCAGGAGCACTGCGTGATGTGGGGAGGTATGGGAGGGCTGGCCTTGTTCTTCTTATCTGATATTTAGTTTCTTGGGTTCATACCCAAAAGTGTGCAGTGATGGGATGGATCTGTAGGACACCAAACGCAGTGCAGGGATTGCCTTGAAGTAGCTGAGGGACCTCTCTGGATGTCCACGCTCTGGAGGATACAGACCGTGGTCTCAGTGTCCTGTGCCAAAGCACAGAGGATCCTAAAAGTCATCAGGTACTTTGTGAGTGTTTGTAATCAGTCTGATGAAAGACAAACCAGGTGTGAACCTGACAAATACTGATTTTGCAGAGCTGCCTAAATTTTGAAAAATGAGGAGATAAGCAATGCTAAACAGCATCGGTGGGGATGGTCAGGCCTGCTTGTTCTGTCTACAAGTTGAGTACCTGCTATCACATTATGTCCTCTAAAAGCTGGATAAGCTTCTTTTTTAATACTAAGCTGCTTTTTTTTTTAATTTAAATTGGATTTGCACTTAATTTAAATCAAACGTTTTCTGCTTTTAACATGCATTGTAAGTTTTAAATAGCAATCTACATAGACATCTGAGCATACTCTAACCCATTGGCATAATTTAAATGAAAAAACTATTCAGGAAAAGTATGTGTGAGCCCAGAGACTTGAGAGAAATCTGGACCCAGAACGGACTGTAGTAAAAATCCAGCTTTTGACTTTTTCTTCAGCAGCCTAAAACAAAGACCTATTCTCTCTACAGCTTGTTCAACTAATTCAGTGGGAATGGAAATAGCTTATCAAACTCGAACAACTTGTTAGGAGCTGAAAAAGGATATTTTTCTTTTCTGGCCTGTGAATAAAAACTGGGAGTGTGAAGTTGAGAGTTGTCAGTTGGAAAATTATGGAAGTGTTTGTGGCGGTGGTGTGATGGCAGAACCTCCTCCGAGGTCACTGCGCAGCGTTTAGCGTTAACTAGGTGTTTGTGAAGGCCCCGAGACAGACAAAAGCAAATCTTGGACAAAGTGGAAATTGGGCCATTTAAAAATGGTTTTGATCACCATAGAACCTCCGTTATCTGCTGTGAGAATAACAACGCTTTTGTTTAATATTCCAATTTTAAATGAAAACAGTTCAATGGAAACATTTTTCTTTTATTAATCACAATTGGCATGTTTGTATGAAATATTTTTATTACAAAGCTGTTGCTTACATTTTAATTGCATTCTAATTTTTGTCCAAATGCAAGCAGTATATATTGTTAGGAAAAATACATAGGGTAGAAGAAATGTTGTTCATAATATCTGACATATGAGATAAATCTTGGGCATTTCAACAGATATACAGTAAATTTTATATTTCCTTAAATATAATGTATTTATTATATAGCATTTTATCCCTATGGTTGGCCTAAAGAAGGAACATACAATATAAATATAATCTTTTGTCACAGATAAATGTATTTTAATTGAGACTTAACTAGTTACAATCAATCTTTAGCAAAATAACTAAAACCTAAAAATATTAAACAAGATTAGAATTTATCGTTAAGATCACCATTGAATTATATCATAACTGAAGTAGCTGATCATGATCTGTTTTCCCTCAATCTTCTCGCTGTCAAGACTTGCACCGTATTTTCCAGCATGGCCCTGTGGGTATTTTCCTGGGCTTTACAGTCCCAGATGACTCATCCAACTTTAATCTTTTCTAATCGCTGCCACAGCATATTTTAAAATTGCTGTACAAACAAACAAACTACTGTGGCAGGTTTTTTTTTTTAATCCAAAAATTTAATTTAGTCCTTGTCACATCACACTGATTTTACGAGGCTTTGCTGCCTTGCAAGGCTGGGCTGCTGTGGCCAAGCAAGCGATCGCGTTGGGTTGGGACACTCTTCCTGCCATCTCCTCTCCACCATCTCTTGTCCCAGCTGCACGGTGTTGTTTCCTCCTCTTCACCTGCTCTTTCACAACCCTTAGTCTTTTTTTATTAATTTTATGGCGTGTTAGTGCAACTGGTTTGGGATTTTTTTCTTGAAGCTTTACAGTTTTTTGTCTGCTTTTCACAAATGGTGACAATTCCCTTGGAGACCTCCCTTTAAGAGTTTTCTCCAGATCTTTGGGCTCATCAGTACAGGTTGTGTTTGCTTGACAAAAAGTTTTTGTTATTAAATCCAAGTGTCTCACTGTTTTCTCGTCCATCCCCCTCTGGATGGAGGAGGTTCAGGCTCTCATTGCAGGTTCTTAAATTAATAACAAATCACTGTGTGAGAAATGTCTCATCACCTTGGCTTCTTAGAGGTGTTCTCTGTGCTGCTTCTTATAGTTCCTTATCACTGGGAAAGTGATGGTTGGGCCCATAAAAGCCTTTGTTAGGTAACAAACTTTCACTTTTTTACAATTGTCTGATGCCGTTCTCTTTAATTAGACTGGCTGCAGAAAGATTCCAAGATAATGACTGTACTTTGTGGGAACATCATTATTTAAAGATGAACTGCTGTCAGATGAAGTTCCACTGTATTACTGTCAAGGGAGGAAGAATTTAAATGTTCACAATATTCATTTGCTCATGTTGAGACCAAGCAGAAAAAGCAATGGATTAGAGTTCCCCAATATTCTTTGTTCAGTTGCAGACGTATTTGCTCTTCCATCAAATGAATGAGCAGCTTTCAAATACAAATGTAGGGAATGGATTATAGATCGTAGCAGAGCAATCTGAGCAGGAGCAAACCAGAAAACCTGCTCCTACCAGAAAGAGTAGCTTAGAAAAGACATTTCTATCCTGATTGTGAGATTATTTTTTTTTCCAAAACTCGGTGGGCACGTCGGTGCCGGGTGATCGCTGCCGTGCAGCAGGCCAGAAGTGAACCAATGTTCCTTTAGAGTGATTTCAAATTTCCCTGAGACTTGGCAGATGGAAATCAGTATTTTCTAACGTTCTTACACTGTTGACATATTGTAGCTTCCCGGAGAACCGTGCTAGGCAAGGCTCAGCAGAGCAGGAGCAAGGAGGTGCAGCATCCGTGAGCCTGGCCTGAGTGATAACTGAGCCTTATCTCCAGGCTGGCGAGCTCTGAAGACTGCAGTATTTTGGCCTTAGATGACTTAAACACCATGGTGCAACATAATATACTGCAACATTATACCATAGAGTGGTTTTTTAATAGGATTTTTCTCAGATATATTTTCAACGGCTTAAAAATGGGGTCTAGAGCAGCTGTCCTTTGAGCCTACCCCATATTTTAAAGCTGTAAGTAGTTCAAAATTCATTCAGTTGGGCCTTTTGTGGGCCCAAAAATGAACCCTGATGCGATATATTTATGCACATAAAAGATTCTATCAAAAGAAAAACGTCTTTGTTGCTATTTGTCTGTATTTAATCAACTAGTGGCAGTGTGATGCTCCAACCACCAGCCTGTTTTGTGTGTCTCCTATCTAGAGGAAACAGCCAGTGTATCAGTCCCAGGGCAAGTGACACATGGGCAGCTTTTGCCCATCCTTTCCTCCGAAGCCTTTGAGGCTGCGGAATCATCGGTGGGTACGGAGACATTCTGAGCTCAGCATCACTCCTTCACGGAGTGACTTGATTGCCAGGTCACTGCACCCAGAGGAGGTCACTTCTGAGGAAACCCCGGCGCTTGGATGAGGGTTAATGTGTCATTTGAAAGGCAAATGAGTGGGAGCCTTGTGTGCAGGGGAGGGCAGATTCCCTTATAATCAGCAATTACTGGTATTAGGATGCTCTGCTTACCACACTTTCACTAAATCTCCTTTTAAAAGTGTTAAAGACCTCAGATAAACATCGGTATGCATAGAGTCATCATGTCCTTGTCATCTAATTAAAATAGAAAAACATACAATATCACTTTCTCAGAGAACTAAAATGTTGTGGAATGAAACTGCAGCTTTAGAATAAAGCTGTGGGTCTGAAATAAGGAAAAAAATATTGGCAAGAAGTCAATTTGTACAAAATGTTGACATGAGACAGTGCAAGCGTTGGAGATGCTCCCCGATGTTACAGGTTGCAGTTACCCTGTTTTTTTCAGCTGGGGCTAAATGTGGCTTTCCTCTTTGCTGTTGTCTTGGGCTGTGATGATTCCTTGACTGTAGGAAGAAAAAAATTAACGATAACTGTTTCTAAATGTCACCTGCTCACAAGAACAAAATGAAATGGTACTTGAAGTGGATTGTGGAGACTCTCATTGTACCCTTATGCCTGGATTAGTTAAAAATCACTAGCAGAAATTTTTTACCTTCCACTGTAGAAAGGGGGATGTGAGGGACAAGTGGGATTTAAGGAAAGCGTTGGAGGAGAAGAAAAGTTTTCTTGTGCGAGGTGAGAAGCTGTTGCATGTGTTCGTGTGGCCCGAGAGGAGCAAAACGGAATGGGAGCCTGAGCTGAAGAAACTTGGAGACCCCAAATAATAGCCCAGATCCTTTACAGAAAAAGGGAAGAAGAGAGGCAGTCTACAAGTTAGGGTAAGAATATTGTCTCAGGAGAGTTCAATGTTGTTTTTCACTTGAGCTTGGGTGAGTTTTATTTGTGGGAGTACAAAAGCCCACACTTTAGCTGTTCAGCCAGGGAAGGCTTTGTCCATGTTGCACCTTGTGTGTGCTCTTGCCCTCGCCTACTTAAAAATCATGTTACAATATTTTGGCTGACAGTATTTGGGGGAGGAAGGGGAGAGATACAGCCATGGAGCTCTTTTTTTTTTTTCTTCTTCCTTGTACATGACAGACTTGGGCTTGGGATGGGAGCATTAACTGAAGTGTGCCAGAGAATAATAGAAAAGCTGGGATTTATTTTTCTCTGAAAATCATTGCATCAGTTCTAGTAAATGACTTCCAAATGGTGTATGTGAAGCAAAGTGTTGCCAAAGGGATGGTGAGGCTGTCAGAGGGAGATGGTAGGGGATGCTGAGTTTCTGGATCAGATGGGGGATCCACAGCTGCCCCATCCCACCGCAGGGGTGCTCCCTGCCCACAGCTCTGGAGATAACGGCATTCCCAAAGCCGTGAGCCCCAGCAGCCTCTGTCCTCTCCTCTCACTACCCACAGGAGGGGGGACTGGTCTTAACACCATCCCTGGCTCTTCCATTTCGATTTGCTGGTTTGGAATACAACTGCCCTATTTTTCTCATGCGTGCTGATCACCGAGAGAAGATTTGGAATGATTTTGAATTTAAGAAAGCATTGCAGAAATTCTCTTCTCGCTGTTTTTCAGTTTAAAGCTTATGAAAACAGACAAGTGCGTCGCTTTTGAGATAAGGTTTGAGGAACTGTCTGCCTCCTTGGAGCTGAATAGAGGGCTAGTGGGAAGATTAAAACAATAAGCTTATTATATTATTAGTGGTGGGAGAATTCTAAACCCCATTTGTTCAATTATGGTCCCTTCAATATGCTTATTTAGGTTCTTGTAAATTGTAATCAGTAAATTAGACATGCTGCCCTCACAGCTCTAGGGTTAGCTTTCAAGGGACTCCCTACGTTATTATTATTTTTTTTTTTAATGTTTATAGTGAAATCAAGAAGGGAATTAGTTGTTTGATATGCAAGGTTGGCTCTGTGTTGCGGATGCTGGCTGCATTCTGGTATCTATCGTTACTGCCTGAATAGCGGTGGGTTGTGGTGCTGCAGCTCTGCTGTCTGAGCAGAGTCATCCCGGGCAAGGCTGAGGCTGTAGCCACCTTATGTGCTGGGTGATACAAACGGCAGCTGAAACCACTCAAAGGAACACGGGCTGATAAATGAGACCACGGTAAAGTCTCCAGAAGCCGGCATGTGTTATCATAGTTATCTGAGGTAATGCAAGAGGGATGTAAAACCCTCAGTATCACCTTCTATGTACAAATATCATCTGTCGTCTCTTTTTTGTAGTGGTTTCCCCCCCTTTCTTTTCTCTGTATTTTGCCTCGACAGTATTAATATTGAGCAGTTGGTACTAAAACCAGTCACTGAGCTGAGTCATCCAGAGCTGCTTCTTTCCTCTTTTTGCCTTTCTAGATGGACTCTAATTTGCACCATGCAGAGGCTCTGTTTCCAAAAGAAACACCTCTTACCTTCCAGCTCGTTTAACTGGAGATTTCAGCAGGTTTGGGAAACGGGCTCCCCATCCCTTTGCAAGGGCTTTATATATCTTTGTAATTTAAAGAGCCTTTTTCCTTCCTGAGAAGCGGTGTCTGTTTTTTTCCGTGCAGATAAATTGTGTGTTTGTTGCAATACTAGATCATGCAAACTCCAATATCCTGACCATATTGTCCCCATTTATTTCTTTTATCTCTCTGTTTAATATAATAGGAATAGAGGCTGAAGCAGGGAAACATATGCAGCAGCATAATAGTATATTGTTTGAAAGCAGTTGTCTTCCATTTCCAGGGTTTCTCTTTGAAATGTAATTGTCTGCTAATATAACTGGGAAATATTATTGCAGGGGTGAGCACGAAAGCGTAGACTTGTGCTTTTAACTCATGTTACATCTGTAGAGTGTTTTTAAAAGGGACTGGGTACAACCTTAGCCAGTTAAATATCCTTGGTGAGATGTGTTTGCAGGAGTTGTGATAGGCATATTGTCACCCAATGTGGAAACAACTCCGCATAGTGCCAAAACAAGAAACGCCGTGTCCCATGTGCAATGCAGCAACAGCAGAATTACAATTGCCTTGTGTAAAGTATCTGGTAATGAAGGCAGATAATGGAATTCTTTGCAAAAGCAGATGCTAACTGGCTCCCCGATGCTAGGCAGAGAACTGAAAAGTGATACCAGCTGGAGGGGAGAAAAAACCAGCTGAAAAAGGCATTAAAAAGAAGATGCCTTAGATGCACGTTTGTTTAAGCAGTAAATACTTGTTTAAAATAATCTTACGAGATTCTTATTAAGAGGCAAACTGAGAATACGATTACGATGTTATAGGAAGTCAGCTGGATGCCCAAAGGATATTTGTATGCAGATTGGATGAGTGAGGCAACGACACCGCTGGGAATGGCACGGTACCATTTACACTGGGAGGCTGGCTGGTGAGGACGGCCCTTGGAAGTGTTTAATTGCGGGAGGTGGGGCTTGCGAGAGCCAGAACCTTCTGCTGTTCAGGGAGGAGATGGCATTGATTTTAAAAGCAGGGGTGTCTCTGCTTGTCCCTACGTGCATGAATGTGCACGCACACGCTTGCATCTTCTCCGGCAGCACTCGGTAACAGGGACCTCCTGATGGGCTGGAAGCGGCGCTGGGCACGTAGCATCATCCTTGTTCCTTCTTGTGGGGGGTTGACCCTGGCTGGATGCCCAGTGCCCACCAAAGCCACTCTGTCACATCCCCTCCTCAGCTGGGCAGGGGAGAGAAAAATCTAACGAAAGGCGTGTGGGCTGAGATAAGGGGAAGGAGAGATCACTCGCCAATTACCATCACAGGCAAAACAGACTCAACTCTGAGAAAATTTAATTTATTACTAATCAAATCAGAGTAGGGTAATGAGAACTAAAACCAAATTTTAAAACACCTTCCCTCCACCCCTCCCTTCTTCCCAGGTTTAACTTGACTCCCAGTTTTCTCTCCCTCCTCCCCCCAAATGGCGCAAGGAGATGGGAAATGGGAGTTGCAGTCAGTTCATCACACCTTGTCTCTGCTGCTCCTTCCTCCCTAGGGGGAGGACTCCTCACACTCTTGCCCTGCTCCAGCCTGGGGTCCCTCCCATGGGCGACCCTCCTCCATGAACTGTTCCTATGTGAGTCTTTCCCACAGGCTGCAGTTCTTCACCAACTGCTCCAGTGTGGGTCCCCTGTGGGGTCACAAGTCCTGCCAGCAAACCTGCTCCAATGTGGGCTCCTCTCTCCATGTCATGGGTCTACAGGTCCTGCCAGGAGCCTGCTCCAGCGTGGGCTTCCCACGGGGTCACAGCCTTTTTTGAGCATCCACCTGCTCTGGTGTGGGGTTCTCCATGGGCTGCAGGTGGATGTCTGGTCCACCGTGGACCTCCACAGGCTGCAGGGGGACAGCCTGCTTCACCATGGTCTTCATCATGGGCTGCAGGGGAGTCTCTGCTCTGGTGCCTGGAGCACCTCCTCCCTCTCCTCCTTCACTGACCTTGGTGTCTGCAGAGCTGTTGCTCTCACGTATTCTCACTCCTCTCTCTGGCTGCAATTGCACAGGGGTTTTTTCCCCCTCTTAAATACACTGTCACAGAGGTTCTATCACTGTCACTGATGGACTCAGCCTTGGCCAGCAGAGGGTCTGTCTTGGAGCTGGTTTCCTTCTGGTGTAAGTATGGATTTTTTCAAGGACAGACATGCGGTGGGGAAAGCCCTTAAAAAAAACCCCAAAAAACCTCTTAACAAGTAAAACAACTTGGTGACCGCTGGAGTTGGTCTGCGTTTTTTGCCCAGATAAATTTTTCTTTACCCAAAGAATTGTTCCCACAGTGGGGGATTACTGGTGCAGCTGGAATGCTGAACTGGGCAGCGGCTCAGCAGGATTCCAGTCCAGACCAGGCAGACCAGAAACTTTAGTGGGGCTCTGTCTCGTCCCAGGCAATAACTCTAATTTTTGGAGGACTAATGCTTACTTTTAGTTTCAGCCCAGCATGGAACAGGAATATACATGCACTTCTGAACAGCTAACGTTTTTCCCATGTGAGAAAGCTCATTTTGGGCTTCTCCAGCAGGAGGAAACGCTGCAGAATTTAGAGACTTATGATTCTGATGGTCTCAGAAGGCACTTGCCTGCAGATAGAGGCTGGAGCCATGTGTCCATGTGCACGGTGTTGCAGAGCAGCTCCTCTAACGGAGGACTCCTGTTGGGGAATTTCAGGGAGTTTTACTGACAAGCAAGAAATGAGTTTTGAAGCAGTCTCTGGAGATGTGCAGCTTCATCTATATGACATTAAGCGTGCGTATTCTCCTCACCCCTTCATCTTTTTTCTGTGCTTCCGAGTACTCATTGCTAAAAACATGCTTGTAGACATGTGCTTTGCTCCTGGCAAATGTGAGATGTGTTTTCCATGTAAAACAAGCAATGGAAGGAACTGTGGCAGAGCAACGATCAGTTCAACGGCATCCGTCCAGAGCACTGGTGCTTTGCTTTATCCACCAAACTGCAGTCACTAAGAAATCCCTTTTCCACTGATGACCCGTTCATAATATTCTTACAGCTGCAGCTACTTGCTTGCTCCGTAATGAGTTGTTTGTCTAATTGTGGTGGGCAGAAAATGTCGTAGTGCTCTTTGGGTCTGGACATGGCTTAATGGGAAAAGAACGTTAAATCTCGGCGGTGTGAATAAACCACGTGTGGCTGCAATATGTGCTTCGATCTGCTGTACTTTCAGAAGTGCCGTTTTCAAGACCTTTCCTCACTCGCTGTTTTTTGGCAAGAGGTATCCTGCACACTAAGCAGGAAAAAAAAATCACCTTCTAAATTCAAGTAGCAAATCACACCTCTAATTACATTTTGACCCCATTAGTTAAGAAGTATATTAAAGAACTACTCAGCTACATGGATTATCATTTAATGCAGTTATATGAATTTTTGGCATATAATTGATGGTAACAAGTGAGGTCTCTAATTTTTTATGATATTCTGATTTTGTGCAGACCTCTGGAGGGCTTTACAGATTTTCAGGGATAACATTTCACCCTTAATATACTCCCCTGGGATTTTAGGCTCAGGCTCCAGGCTACTGGGGATTTTGAGCGTGGCAGGAAAATGCCAGTCTGCAAATACAACGATGGGGGAGCTGGTTCTTGTCTGTGTTGCTCTGAGTTTAGATGATGCTCTTGGGTGCATCTGGGGTTGGAGATGACTGCTCTCTGCTGGTCTCTGCCGAAGCAGGAGGGGCTGCTGAAGCTGACGGAGGACCCTGGGAGAGGAGAGACACTGAGATGGACCCAGGTTTGGCTAAATCACCCTGGCAGCCTGTGCAGGGATGGTGGAAGGAACACCTCTACTTTGTCGTCTCTCTTCTCAGCAGTTTTTATTCAGTTTTAGTTGCTTCCCTCTCACCTTCCCCAGCTCTTTCCCCTCTTCCTTGTTGTCATGGGAACATTCACTACAGTGGTTAAATCATACTATTAAAATATGCTTCCCCAGTAGAATGGTAATAGCTAATATTGATCTAGCAACTGCTGCTGACTCAGGGATATAGTTGAACATATAATATCTCTTATTTCTCTTCTTAATGCATAATGCAGCAGTTTCTTTCACCTTGGGCTCTGTACTAGGAGTGACATCCAGCCACAACAAAATACTTTTTTTTTTTTTTTTTTGCTTTTTTTAATGTGTGGCCCAGCTGAAGCGTTGGATGCAGGTGGTGGTATGAAGCCGGCTTTAAAATCTGCAAAGGACAATTGGACAGGAAAAAAAAAATCACCGGGGCTGTGATTGACCCTCGCAAGCGATAGTTCTAGATGTTTGTGTGCCAGCGATGAAAAGACATTCAGATTAAACTGTCAGCATCCACAGACATGCAGTGTGCTCCAAATAACTTTGCGAGTATATTGCCCTCTGTCACAGAAATGGTTGAAATGTAGATGAAAGACAAATAGCTGCCTTAATACCAAGTGAGGCTGCGTTTAAAAATGTAATCAATCATAGACATTGTCACTGACATCTGCTTTGAGTAATCAGCTGCACAGTAGCACATAATGTTAAGCAGAGCATGGTGAGCATATTCCTGAGTCACCAGAAAGAAGGAAAAGGGAAGGATTCTACCCTGAGATGGGAGTTTGCAGTATGTTTACGCCGTAAGCATTTTGGGTTCCCACCGTGGTTAATTAACCAGCTCTAACTTTATGAGAGTTTCCTGAAATTGATAGGGTTTGTAAGGTAAGATTGAGGTGCCTCTGGAATTCTCTTGTTTACCCGCCTTTCAAAAATCTTTTGGTTTAGAACCAGCCTGTTGTACAAATAATTAAAATAGTGCGGTTTTAATCTGAATATTATTTGCAGCTGATGCTGCATTTTGCTGTGCGAATGATACAGGCACAGCAACTGATATTTTACAGCCTGTGCTGGCAAGATCTCTGCTAACAAAGACTAGATGCTGAGAAGCCCTCAATTTCTAGCATATTTGTACGTGTTCTTGAACATCTGCATTATTTTATGTTATAACTCATTTTATGTTTGATCTTTCTAGAAAAAATCAGGCAAAGGTATGCAGATCTGCCAGGAGAGTTGCACATTATCGAGCTTGAGAAAGACAAAAATGGGCTCGGACTGAGTCTTGCTGGCAACAAGGACCGCTCTCGGATGAGCATCTTTGTAGTTGGTATCAATCCAGATGGACCGGCAGGCCGGGATGGAAGGATGCATATTGGCGATGAGCTTCTCGAGGTAAGTGTTTCCTTTAACTATTAAGCAGGGTTCATACGGAGAGAGGGAGAGGCATATGTGGAGCTATCATTTGAACCTTAAATAAAGCCTGCGAATGGAATTAGGTGGCTGAGGCAAGGAGCTGCACTGATTTATGCCAACTGAGAACTTGGCCTTTGGCAGGTAAATGTGTTTTCAGTGAAACAAAAATCATTGGCCTGTGAAAACTAATGTCTTGTCGGTGAAGTCTGTGCTCTCAGCATGTTCACAAGCTCCGCTTAGGGAGGGACTGTTGAAAGGCAGGAAGGGGACAGTAAATCTATCCTTGTAGTACATATGTGGTTTCACAGGGAAATTCACACCTTACATTAAAAAAAACAAAACCCCCTCAAAGTTGCCATATGTGTTTTTACAGATGACAGGGATATTCCCCATCCTGAAAATAAATTTCGTGCTGTAATCTGTTTATCTGTTGCAACTTAAAATACTTATTTTCTTTAGTCATGTCTGGCACGGGTTCACCCATAAGGCAAGAGATCTCATTAGCAAGTAGAGTATTTTGTCTTCACTTTTTCTCCTATCTCCTTGTTTCACCTTCAGATTGAAAACGCAGATTTTTCTACATTTGTCTGATTTTTGGCTGTTGCAAAATGACACTTTGCTGCAGAATCTGCAGTGGTTCCCCACGTCATGATTGCTTCAGCAGTTTGAAAAAATCAGCCCTCCCTGGGGATCTTTCCTTTCGAGAGAAGCTTTCACTGAAGAGCAGGTATATGCTGACCTACTGCTCTCCATGGGTGGTGATTTTTTGATCTTTCAGTAACTCTGTGCCATCAGAGAACCACCTATTTTCTCGTTTCTTGACTTGAGAGAGCAAATTTGACTGCCTGGGGATACCTTGGGAATAGTCAGAACTGTCTAAGCATTTGTCCTTGTCTAACAGTTCTGTAATTACGGGTTTTCAATACGCATAGTACAAGAAAGACTTGTTTTGCTGTAATAATAAAAAGAAAATAATAAACTCCAGATGGTTTTAAGTATGATAAATGGTATAGAGGTCTATACCATACTGGAGAAGGGTAGGAAAATTACTTTCTCCTTCAAATTTATGTTCTTTTCTGTGCCTGACTCCAAATTCTTATGGTAAAACTATATACCATTTGAAAGGATTCGTGGTAGTTTTCTTCTGTGCATATCATAGAACAGGTAGTTCCTGGTAGAGGAACTACAAAAAAGTGGACCCTTTTATATCAATACTTTCCCACAAAGAAGGATGCACAGAAGTTTTCCTATATCTTACGAGTTATTCCTTGCAGTGTTTGTTTGACCTATGTTAAGTATTGCGTGAAAGGATTGGTACTTGAAAGATGCACCATCTGTGATTAATCACATGTATCTCAAGATTGGGATTTGTGTGCATGAACCATGTTATAAGTAGCGTTTTCCAAAGTGGTGGTGTTGCTCTAATTCCTCTCCATGTCGAGTTGGAGATAAAATGATTAATTTTTTTTGTTCAGTGGAAGGAAAGTGATGTTCGCCATCTCAAAAATGCCAAACTTCAAATAAACTGAAGTTCAAAGAGACTTTAGTAAATACCTCTCTTGTTTACCTTTGCAATCAAATTAAAGGGGTGGGCAGAAGTGTGGTTATTTCTATGAAAGGATGTGGTGATCTCATTTTGGTCCCCAGTGAGTATGTATCCAGTGTCAAAACATCCTCTGTTACAAAGGAATGGATATTGCATTACTCGTGTACAGGCGTCTCGTGTTCACACCAGTGCTCAATTATTCACAGCTCTGGTTTTTTGTCTTTTAAAAGCATTTTGGTGTTATGCGAATAGCACTGAAATGGAACTAATGGGCATTTACACGGGCAGGTTTTTTTCAATAACCATTAGATTCAATAACTAGGTTATTTCATTAACCATTAGGAGTCCTCATACCCAAGAAGTATATATGGGTCACCAAGGTAGGAATATCACAGAATGCTTGGGCCTGGAAGGGACCTCCAGAGGTTATCTGGTACAACCTCTCTTGCTCAAGCAGGGCCACCTCGAGCCAGTTGCCCAGGACTGCATCCAGATGGCTTTTGAATATCTCCAGTATGATTTCATGCTGCTTCCATGCCAGTGATGGAGAGGTCAAGGGTGTCAACTGGCTTTACTTGCAGTATCTTTTATGATAAGGTACGTTAAAAGAGCATTAATGGCAAAATCAAGTGTTCAGAAGTGAGGAAATCACAGAGTCCAGATTGTTTGCTTTTCTGCAGTTAAAGACATGCAATTAAAGACTATGTGGTTATTGGTCACAGAAACACTTTATCTCTCCCATGGTGTCCTTTCCTCATTCAGAGACCTGGATGGACAATCTTTACTGATGAAACAACTTCTCTTCCTTTGGTATTTGACTGCATGTGGCTATTCAATTGCTCTGCCTCTGGTCTGAGCTGATGGCCATTGTCCATGGGTCAAATATTTAGTTATTCTGTAAAAAAAAAAAAGCTATTGGACTTTGCAGTCCCTTCATTTGTAAGCATTTGTGGTCATTTTCCCCAGTATTCTCATCTGTTCATCAGCAAGTAGACCACACTCAACCCTCATCTAACTGCATGTTTTAAGTATATTTGCACCTACATCTTTGATTACATGTCAATTTTGAATACTGGAGCGTATCAGCAAGAGAAGGGGTTCACATCTTAGGGAGCCTCTGGCATTTCTGCACTGTCCTGGGGTGCCTCAGTGAATCCCGTTGGTTAGTTGTTGCTCCATTAAAACTGTGGATGCTACTGCAGTGTGGGCAGGTTATTTCCCATGGCTGTTGATGGGGGTAAGGTTAATGGGGTGGAGATAAATGTATAGATAAAGATAGTAGACATTACCTCTTCATTTTTCTTTTGAACTGGAGTTTGAGTGGATTCAGTTGAAGGATGTGGAATGCTGCCAGACTGCCTCAACTCCTTGTTCATGAAATCTTTTGTCAGTAAATTAATGAAATATCATCTCACTTTTAGCTTCTACAAAGCTTTTTGGGGGGATGGTTCTGGCTTGCTTTGAAAGTCGATCCAGCCTATACATTGAGTGAAATGCAGGTCACATAAAAATTGTATGTAATCATTATTTTATAAATATATCTCTTGTGATGTATTTTGGATGGATATGTTGCTGGAGAAAACAACTTTTTGAGGGAGAAGGTCCTTTCATCCTACTTTCATACATGGAAGAAAACTACTTGGGTCAGAACTTGGTTCCTGGACAAAAGTGTATATTTTTTACATGACACAAGTTCTTCTTTTCCATTCTTTTTCCCAGCAAAGAAACCATCTGTGGCTCTCCTGCCTTGCTCTCGTGCTGGTTTAGTGCAGATGTCTGCGCTGCTTCGTATCTTATTAGTTTGGGCTTAGTCCCGCGGCTGATTGTGCCCAGCATGGTCCTCAGCGCGCTCACGTGGAGCTGTACCTGGGCTGTTAAACCCCGCTGCTCCTGAACTCTGCGTGGCTCTGGCCTTCTGGGAGGTTTTATTCACACTGAATAACCCACCCTGTCATTATTATTATTATCATCTCTCCATAAGAGAGTCAACTGCATTCTATTAATAAACCGAGCTGCACAGAGCCCTGTTATGCTAAATTACTGATGCTGGGATTTTCTGCCATCTTCCTGTCCCTGCTTGTCTTGCTGAAAATGGGGCAGGAGGTGGAAGGAAACTGTTTGTTTGGAGGTGTTGCTCTAGGAGGCCACAGAAGGAGTTACAGCTGATCTTTGTAGTCCAGAACCAGTGTACAGGTTTACCTGTTGTCCCTTCTGGACTGCTGCATGAGAAGCAGGTTTTCTTCCTTCTTCTGTGCCATTTCTGTCACACCTCAAAGCCAGAGGGCTTTTGTGTTACGTGTATTTTTATTGCGAGTTTACATCAAGAGTCTTAGACAAATATATTATGCCACAATAATACCATAGATACATCAGTATTTTGCCCAAGTAAATGAACTACTCAGCCAGATTCACAATGCTGCTTCTGCTTTAGAATGTGAGGACTGGTGTTTTTTTCTCAATTTATTTGTTGTGGGATTGTTTTTTGTTTTTTTTTCCTGTTTCAAGACAGTTACTTTGGATTAGGCAAGTGGCACCATCCTTCAAGAGGGACAGTAACTTTAACATAGAGAGATAGGTGTATGTATCTCTACATATCATAGAATCATGGAATCACAGAATGATTTGGGTTGGAAGGGACCTTAAAGACCATTGAGTTCCAGCCCCCTGCCATGGGCAGGGACACCTCCCACTAGACCAGGTTTCAATCTATATAATTTGACCAGTCAAAAAGTTTTTCAAACTTTTCCCACTGTTTCAGAGAGTCTGGTTTTATCTTAAAATGCCACAATTCCTGTGGTTAGAAGGAACCTAATGCATTGGTAAAAAGAAATAATTATTATAGAAAGCTCTGCCAGTTCTTTTATTGGCTTTGGGGTATCATTTAACTTGATTTTCATAAAAATCAGATGATACTAATTTTATGGATTTCCATTACTGCCACATAGTAAAAACAGTGATCTTTTTTTAATAACCATATCTAATGTTTCTCTTCTGCAAATTAAAGTTGAGAAGCAAACAGTCCTTTAATTTTTTTTATCCTAATTTAAGAGTTCAGATTTCAGTGAGTTTGTACTTTTTGCTACTTTCGTGTATGAAACTGTAAAACAAAACCTTTGTAGGTGAAGGCAACAGGACATTTGGGATACGTGATAAAATCTGCCATAAAGCAGTGTAGGGTTGTATTAAAGATTGAATTTGAGTGTGCTGACCTGACCTCTTACCTGTAGCGTGTTTTAATCTTACTCTGTTCTCTCCAGTCTTTCCAAGAAGTTATGTAAAGAGACATTTAAAGAAGAGTTGAGTTCGATTGAGATCAGTTTATTTCTTTTGCTTAGTCAAAGCTTTGTTTTTCTTTTCTAATTGCTAATGAAAAAAGTAAAGCACAGATTTATAGATTTTGACTCCCAGAGTACTATTTGGTTAGTCTGACATGTTACTTTATTTCATTTGAAAGATTTAAAGTGGTGTTGCTTATGAAATCCTAGATGTTATCTTTTTTGTTTTATTTAAGTAGGCTTTTGTGCTTTCCTTATGACTGTGGTATATGAACATTAATTTACTTTGCAAAAGAAAGTGACCTTTTTTTAAAAATAAAAAAATTACACTGACAGTAATAACTGTGTGGGACAGGCCAAAAACCTCATGGAGATATATTAGTTTGATTATCCTTTCATTTTGGTGTAATTAAAGAATTATAACTTACAGACCCAGCACACAGCTAATTAAATTTTGGACTATTTGATACATCTAGTGAATAGGATTAATTTCGCCCAGAGTAAAGACTATAAATTTTAATCTAAGAAGTCTGCTGTTTAGAAAAAATGATGGTAATTTAAATGAATTCAAACAATTTGTAAAGCATACGGTATGCCCAGTGACTAATTTATTTTTGACCTTGGAGAAATTAAGTCAACAAACTTGCTGAAAGTTTCACATCCAGCTTGAAGCCAGAACGCAACCGAGCGTTTATTTTTGCCATCGTTTGTTTAAATTTTCCTTTAATTAATGAAGTGTGGCCTAGGATGTTGCTTCTTGCCCTGTTTTTGCGGCCGTGGCAGTTGCAGACAGCACCATCCGAAACCCTTAGGAATGTTATTGTGATGCTGTTTCCTTCGCGCTGATCGTTTCCGACTCTTGTAGACCTTTCTTGAGTCTCTCCAGTGAGCAACTGGGTAGGTAAATGGTTTGCACCATTAATAAATGATCAAGTATTAATGGGTTTTATTCTTGCCTTCGCGTTGTCCTTATTTAACTGATGAACTCACATAAGTTGGGAAAATAAGATGGGAATATTGTGAAGTTGCCAAATACCCTGTATGACACAAGGCTGTAAGACTTGGCCGGTTACTCTTGTTTGAATGAAAAAAAAATCTTCTAAGAACACGAAACTAAAATCCAATACAAACATTTTCGGTAACAAAAAGTCCTTCTGTAATCTTCAGTGAATTGTTCCTGGGCTCCATTATTATTGTTTCAAACAGCATCAGTATATCAAATGTGAATGTAAATATTATGTTGTAAATGAGTAGTGGAAGGGAAAAATTACAGTATTGAAACAAAGCTGGCTGCTCGCTTTGGAAGGGTGTATGAATGCTCCAGCTCCAGAGAGGTGCATTAATCTAATCAAGATGCTTAGAGTGAGAATTTTGACAGAGTTAAATAGCAGATTATTCTGCACGCTTGGAAGCCTCTGGTGCTTGCTTAGAAGGCAAGGCACGGGACGAGCTGAACCGTGGACCTGAACTACCAACATGACTTCAAATACTATTCATTTCAGTTTCTATCTCTTCATCTTTAAAGTTTTCCCTCTTTCTTGGACAAAAGAAAAGATGTTAAATGTAGCTTTTGAATTAGTTTCCTAACACGTTCATGTTCATTTTCACAGGTATTCAGGTGTAGGTAAAGAATTGTTCTTCCACAGAATGTAGTTATCTCAGTGCCTATTCCAGTCTGGATTCTCAAAGCTGAAGGAAGGCAGCTCTGGGAGTCCTGCTGCCCGCGGTCAGGGGAGGATGCTTTCCTTCACCTCCTCGCTGGGTGTTCACTTCAGCATAGTTTTAAATCTGAAAATCGTCAGGGTGCAGCTAAGACACTGCTCAGGGGTTTTGTTAATCTCCTTGACATAGCCTTTTTTTCCCCATCATACTTAGCTCAGCTTTAAATTTAACGCAGGGTTCATATCTCCCTTATGTTCTGCATGTGGTCTTTATGATTGTTGTTAGTGCAATGCCTGAGCTGAAAGCCGAGCATCCTCTTAGGATACCTCAGAGGTAGGAGGCATCAACGAAGGGAGGCTGAAGCCCAGGGCATCTCAGGCAGGCTGAGGGGATGCAAGGTGTTAAACACAAGCCCTGGCTGTGAAATGAATGAAATGCTTTAAATATTCCATTTTCATACTTCAGGTTATTTTTGTGGTATGATAATGAGTATGCTTTTGGTTGGCTCGTGATATAATACCTACTATATTCATCTCAGAGCTGCTGCTGTCCTTGTTGAGGTCCCACTCGCTGAGAGTGGGAAAATAAGACAGTAAGCGTGTTATTTTCCTCAATATGGGAAAAGACTTCTAGTTCCTGCAGAAAGAAAAGACCTGAAGCACATCCTGTATTAAAGCCAATTATTTCCCTCTGAAAACTGCAGCGTTTTCTTGCACGCAGCAAAAGTGTCCAAAGTAGTACTTGGTGTCTCCTGCTGTGCTTAGGTGTTTGATCCATCACGGCAAAAGTGATGGGGCAGATCCTTAAATTGTCAGAAGAATTAAATTGTCAGCAGAACTGAGGAGTCAGCACAATTGTAAGAGCAAGTTTTCCTAAACTGTCAGTTGCCTGTAGCTAAGGTGTAAGAGTGTCTGTCTCAAAATCTGTGCTGTTGCCATATCTACATGATTCTTCACAGATCAAGTTGTTTTCCAAGAATCTGGAAACAAAACTTAAAATCCATTCTATGGATCTGTGAAAAAGAGGAAAAGAATTATTTCATTTGTGGCTTACTAATAAGGCCTAATTACCTCTGCATGGGTTCCTATTTTAAAACTTGGAATGGTTTTCTATTAATATAGATTTTTTTCTTTGATTTGGAGTCCAAGGTGTTGAAAATGTAGTGTTTTGAAATCCATTCTTAGGCTGCAATTCTGTGGTCCATCATAGAATCAGTATGAGGAGAAGGATGTTCTTAAAATCAAATTAGGACTTATCCTTTCAAAAGAAATGATAAGAAAGGTGATTAAAAGTGTTTCAATTGTTGCTGCTGAGTTGCAGACTGCACCCCATCCTCCTCGGATGTCTTTCTGTAGCAGAGCTGGGCCTGGAAGAGGCTCTTAGTGCCTCAGCTCCAGTATTTCTGTCTCTATAACACCAGTAGGTTTATCTATAAGTACAATGTTGGTTTTTCTGTCTGTAAGAACCTCAAAAGTTATGTGATTTATATGTTGTTGAGTCTTATCTCTTTATCCCATGGTGAATTTGGATGTCTTGGTGGTATAATTTAAAACAACACATACTTTTCCCTTACATGAAAATCTTCATTTTCTTTGAACAGATAAACAACCAGATACTGTATGGAAGAAGTCATCAGAATGCTTCTGCAATCATTAAGACTGCCCCATCAAAGGTCAAGCTAGTTTTCATACGGTAAGAACAGTTCTCATCAAAACATTTGTTTGAGCTTTAGCCTGTTACATTACACATTTACTTATTTAAGCTGTTTTGAAAATGCTGAACTTGCTCATTTCTCTTTGAAGTGAAGTAAACCTTTTCCTTGACTACTATTCTCAGGAAGGTTGAAGAGTTCTCCTTAATAATGTTAAAAAAAAAAAAAAAAGATTTAAGGTAATTGTACGCCTATTTTAGGGTGTCTGCTGGAGATTTGAGCTGTCCCTCTTGGGCTTGAGAGCAGCCTGAGAAGACCACCTTCTCCCACAACTTACTAAAGTGCTGTAGGTTGGTTCTGCCAGCACAAGGACGGGGTGGGCAGCTTGTGTCACCCGGGCAGCCAGAAGGGAGTGAAAATGATGCAGCAGCTCAGGGCTGGAGAGGGGGCTGCTGTGAGAGGAGCGGGTGAGCGTGGATGGAGTACACACAGCATGGGATGTGTGAGGGGTAGCTTTGTATGGGCATCAAAAGAGAATTTTAAAAGTAAGCTAGGACTTACTTGTTCAGAGGTGGGGCCTGACTTCGACAAGGAGCACTGGGATGGCTTCTGGAGGAGGGAAACAATTTTTCATCTTCATGAGAATTACCTGTTGGCATCTTTTCTTTTACTCCGAGCGTGAAAATGTTTCCTCTTTGTGTGTGAATTAAGGGCACCTTCATGCATTCACTCTGAGGTTCAGGAAGCGTTACTCTTATGACCCTGGGCAGAAGGTCTGAGAAGAAGCTGCCTCTTTCCCAGAACCCATATATGCTTTAATATATTGGAATGTCATAAATTCATCTCTTCCAGCTGTGACTTCCGTTGGGCTTTTATCCCCGTGTCACTTTATAATGTGGTCTTCCCTCCGATATATACATCATACTTGATACTGCTTTATATTCTTTGCTCATACACAGCTTACCTGTGAACACTGTAATAATCTGTGGGTGAATGCATATAAATGTGTACATTTACTGGCATGGCTCTGTCGGGTGCAGCGCACACAGAAATGATGGAAGAGCGGCATTAGCGCGGTGAGGAATGAGCTGCTGTACTTGGCAGCACGGAGGATCTGGAGGAGATTAATGATCTCGCCTGCAGCTCCTGTGTTACTTTCCCCAGCTATTGAAAATTAAACGTCATGTACAACAACTCACTCACCATTACTTAATTGCACGTGGAAAACGTGTCTGGTTGGAAGCTCCAGAGGCAGAACCACAACTTATGAAACCAAAACCCAGGGCTGGGTTTAGTGCTGGAGAAGTGGATTTCAAGGCAAAAAGTTGTCTTAACGATCACAATTAGTAGATATTGGAAACACCATTGGATATATCTTGTCTCTAGAGCTTTTGAAAAAAAAAAAAAGATTTCCATCTTTAAATGCTGCTGCTGAGGTTGTAAACTTATGTCTTCGCACTTCCCCAGAGCACACATCTTGTCACTGCTCCCGGCCTTGCGTTAGAGTCCGCTGACAACTGATGGGTCCGTTCGCTTGACCTGAGCGGCTGCTCGAACAGCAATGAAACGGAATTCTCCCACTGAGAGAATGTCGTTAGTAACTCGAGCAGTGGCTCTGACACAAGGAGAAAAATGATGTTGCCTTTTTTTCTTTTGTGATGTACGGTCAACTTCTCATAGCGAGAGGGGCGTTTCACAATTTTAGCAACGCCAATTTAGACTGTCTCTCTTCAAGGTGAATTTTAAGGAGAAATGAGAATAATTTTCTTTTCTTTTGCAAGCTGTGGCCCATGAGCCCATTTTATCTTGATGTTTCCCGTTCCTATACTTTAGACCACAAAACCAGAGGATGTGATTGACTGAAAACATGAACCATAAAACTGTGCCGTTCCCAGAAAGTCTTGTCCGTGGTGCAGTTTGGCAGAAAACGTTATTTTTCTTGCTTTATCAACTTATTTTAAAACTATACTATAAAATGGGGGTATTGAAAGGCCACTACTTATTGCATCGTGGTGCCAGCTGGAGGAAATAAGAGCAGCAACGGGCATCTTGGATCTCCATCCATCTCTTGTACGTGCATGTGCAATGGCTTTTCCAGCCGAGAACAAAGCGCTGAGTGTGGCAGACTCAGCTCTCCGGGTCGGTTTGCTGCTTGGCTGGTTTCGGATTCATTCCTCTGGGCTCTAATGATGTGGAAAGAGCAGGATACCGTTACATTTGTTCTGCTTTGAAAACGAGGAGGAGCCAGTTGCCACAGAAATACTACTTTCCTCCTCCCGAGCGCTGTTACCCCTGCAACTTCTTTTTAAAGGTAGAAGGCCCGTAGCACGACGTAGCCAAAACACATCCTGGGGCACAGAGTAAGGGGAGGCCACAGCTCACTTTAGCAAAATAACATGTACTGCAGGGGTTATGAGAGAAATGGATTTGGTCTTCATGTGCATGAAGATATTAAAATTCCAGTTTCACCAGTGAAAGACCTGAGTAAGTTAGAGTTTTCCAGAAACACATCGTTTTGCAGCCTAAAAAGTTCCCGCGTGTCTGACTGAGGTGACCTAGGACATAAACGCAGAAATGCTGGGACTCTTGGGCTGTTACTAAAAAGTACCCTCTTTGATATCCCGAGGCCTTATTTTTCCTCAGATGAAGGATGCTCGGCGATAAGCATGCTGCTTTTCACTGTGAAGCAGGAAACAGCATCAAGGTTTTCCTCTTTCTGGTGTTTTGGATCATGTGCAGGGCAGAGGGATGTTTCCAGAAACTCTTTAATCACTTATGAAAGAAGCCCAGAAATTCCTGGGCACAGAAAAGCCTTTCTTTGTAGAACTGTAACAACTATCATTAAATAACTTGGATTTTGTTGCACCCACATTTATTTTTTCTAGGAAAAAATAAAGAATAGGAGGTGTCCCCAGCCTTTTGCTGAAATCCTAACTCGCTGTCTGCGCTATAAAAATCTGTTCACACTTTTTTTTTCATACCCAGGTAGTGTTACAATTGCATTCCCACCCTTTCCTGGAATTTTTGCCGATGAGACGTAGTGCAGTAAGTGCTGTGAGAATCATAGACGTCCCCTTATATTTGAAGGCTTCTCGCTATGGTTTACAAGCATCTTTTCCTCAATTAAGTTGATGATGATTATTTAAAACAGTTGATTTTGGCCACGTTCCAAAATATAGGTCTTAACACAGCACTGTTTCCCAGTGGTCTCATTAATTACATGAGCTTGCTAATAGCATCTAAAAGATTTGTAGTTATAGTGTCACTTTACTTTTTTTTTTTTTTTTAAGATTCAGTGCGTCTCGTGCTTTGTAGCCTTCTACAGGAACAAATTGGAAGGCGTTTAACCTGCTCACCCGATTTTGTCAAACAAACCAACCAGTTGCCCAAACATGGCAAGATTTTCCTGAGATAAAACAGCTTCATCCAAGCGCTTCCTTTGATTAGTGTCCAGTCACCTTTTATCTGACCTCAAAGTCATGCAGTTGCTGCACTGAGTTCCACGCTACTGTGCCAAATACGGGTTGTCTTTTAGATTTCTGAATATCAGGAATAAATAATCATTTGACTGCAGCTTTCCAAGGTGTATAAAAGAGTCTTGCTATAGTGGAAATCAGTGGCCATAGGGCATGTAAAGCTCTTAGTTGCCTTTTGAAATCCTTGATCTGTCTCTCCAACAAGAGGGATTAGCCAGGTAGTAATCTGAGAAAGGGACTTGTTTCTCGCAGGATTCTCTGTGCCCTAGTTCCCGAAACAGAATGGGTTTTATATCCGCTGTGGTTTTTGTTCATGCATTGTAAGTCCATTCTTTTAAGATGCGTAATAAAACAATATAATTAGATTTTACATCTGTAGTAGGAAATCCAGTTTATATCAGAATGCTCTTTTACAGTGAGAATTTTATGATTCAGCAAATTCAATGTTTTCTCCATGCTCAATTAACTGCCTTTAATCTGTTTTGGTGCTTCAGTGTTGGGATAATAAGCAGATCAAATATAGTTTGAATGCTTGAATCAAAGTGAATGGCACTGATTTCAAAGCATCATCCCATTGTGTTCAGTTCTGTGATTCATTCTTTGGTGTACCTTTATTCCTTAAAAGAAAATTGTCTTGTGCTGTGATGAAACATGAGAAATGCCTTAAGAATAAAGTAGGATTTTGCTTATTTAAATACCATCTGTTAGCTGTCCGGAGTCATCCTCCTACACCGCAGTCATTTGTTCTGTTATCACTGCTTTTTGGTGATGGGATTGTAGCTTCTCAGTGAAGCCCACAAATCTGTCACCTAACCCCTCCTGATGTCTCTAGGTGTCATTGTCTCTTGTTCTTTATGGTGACATGCAAAGGAGGGAGATCCTTATGCTCTGAGGTCTGGCAAAGCGAGGGCAGTGGCTGGGCTGGCCAGTTCTCGGTCTGTTTTACGCTCTCTATTGCTGTGATTCTGTCACCGAGTCTTTGCTCTTCTTTTCAAGCCTCTATACATAACATTATATGTTGTATGCCAGACTCTTGAATATTGTGCCCCTGTCACCAAGAGGGCCAATGGAATCCTGGCCTGCATAGGGAAGAGTGCGGCCAGTAGATCAAGGGAGGTCATTCTCCCTCTCTACTCTCTACTGGTGAGATCACAACTGGAACACTGTGTCCAGGTCTGGGCTCCCCAGTTCAAGAGAGACAGGGAACTACTGAAGAGAGTCCAGCGTAGGGCAACAAAGATGATTGAGGAATTGGAGCATCTCCCTTATGAGAAAAGACTGAAAGAGCTGGGACTCTTTAGCCTGGAGAAGAGAAGGCTGAGGGGAGACCTTATTAATGCTTACAGGTATCTAAAGGGTGGGTTGAAGGA
>JAOXNO010000004.1:31659667-31673720 GCA_028565335.1 Limnodromus scolopaceus
GAGATCATCTAGTCCAACTCCCCTGCTGAAGCAGGATTGCCTAGAGCTAGAACATGTTACTCAGGACTGCATCCAGGCAGGGTGCCTGGATGCAGGATGCAGTCCTGAGTGATGTGCTCTGGGCAATCCTGTTTTAGCAGTGGAGTTGAACTAGATGATCTCTAGAGGTCCCTTCCAACTCCAACAATTCCATAATTCCATGATTCTCATGCTTTAGAAATTATTTTTGCTTTAACTTACATGATTGGTCATATTTTAATAGTATAAACAGTGGTTTTACTTGCTTTGTCTAGGCTCTTTCATGTGGGAAAGCTTTAAAAATAAGCTTTTGCCAGGCACTGTGTGTGCAAGTTTGAACATTTCTTGTTTTCTTCAGAGCCGTTTCCTCCTTGCTGTCATGCATGTGGAAACAAGTGCACGGTTGAGGAAGTTAGGTAATTTGGGCTCTTTCAAACCTATTATGACCTAAGCTGCAGTTTAAATGAACGTTTAGTTGTTCATTTAAAATACCTGTATTCATTTGGCTTTCACATAATTAGGAGGGGATGGAGGGGAAATGGAAAACAAGCCTGTTCTTGCTGTTAGTAGGAGAGATTTTTCAAAAAGACTCACAATGTAAAGGTTTTGCCTTGATCCAGCTGAAAGAAAAATCCAGCATACCTGCTCAGTGTGCAATTTTCCTGCAGCTCCTCTTTTCCAAAGGAATTTCTAGAGCAAAAACAAAGATGAGAAAATATAAGATCCTGACCTGATTCTTCTTTTTTAACAAGGAGGACATGAACATTGTAAGTTTTCAATAATTCACAGGACTTTATGCCCTGGTGTCACAACCCGAGGGGGTCCTAATGGTTACTGGACAAACGTTGTTCATTCGGTTGGTCTCCCGGTCTGTTCCAACTAAGATGTCATGCAATTGCATACAAGCTATTGGGTTTTTCTCCTGGGTTTTGGTGTACTTTGTATTCCCACAACCCCTTGCAAAGCCGTTGTCAAGTGATCTTTTAGCGTTGATGATGTGTGTAGTTGCAGTTACTTTGGCAGGAGGTTCATCTCCCTTAGTTTAGACATCTAGAGGTCATCTGGACTTCTGTGATTAGTGAACAGTTGTTGGGAACCTCCAAAGAGCAATTCAGTTCATCTTGTCCTAAATTAGGTCATTTTGGTGCTGGGATGAATTGCCCTTCTGAGTGGATCTGGTTTGTGATTTGTCTTGATTTTTGCACTGGTCATAGAAGAAGTTTGGACACTATCTGAGACAAGATGCTCTCCTTTAGACAGATAACGGATCTCATTCAGCGTGCTCAACATTTTCTTAGCATTACATGACGGTGAGCTTATACCATCACAAGCCTGAGAGACGTAAGAGTAAGTAACATGGAAAACAGAAAATGTCCTCAAAGGCAGGCGTGGAACCTGAATCCAAGAACTGAAAGTCTTAGGTTGATGAGCAAATGGAAAAAAAAATAAACATGAATTGGCTGAGACTGTGGCTTCTGGTTATTGTCTTTAGAAAGATAACTTTCTGAATGCTTCATAGACCATTCCAGCTGTAGGTGACGTTCCTCCGAAGTGCCAGAGCCAGCTCTCTGATAAGTGCAGCGCGGCGTTGCAGGGCAGCTTAGCTGGAGCCTTACAGCACGCAACTTCAGCTTCCCTTCAGGCTTCCTTTCTGCAGCGTGGAATGAGTAATCCTGTTAGATTTATATTTGCATATTGCTCTCTTTAGGCTTTTTTTTTGTGCCAAGTGTTTATGGTGGTTAATTATTAGTCAATAATAACTATATTTGTCTTTGCTTAAGCTACACATCTGCCCCTTCATTGGGGGTGCAGTTGTGAGATGGAGCAAAACATCAGAAGTTCTTCTCTTTGGTCAGCGAGAAAGGATGGGGAATGTCCAGGGGTCCTATTTGGACTAAACAGGAAGTAGAGTGTAGTAAACTATGGCAAACTAATCAAATAAAGCTGAAAGGGCACGAGCTTCTCTAAAGTTTAAAGAGTCTTTGCCACTTACACATTGCTTTGATCTCGCTTCCTGTGACCCTTTGCAGAGGGGAAAGCTGCTGGTTTCTTCAGCGTCGAGCCATGGTCAGTGAGGTTGGTACAAGCGATGGGCACTCTCACCTCCCGGCAGATCCAATTCCCATTTTCACTCAGAAACTCATCCTGAGAGGTCAGAGGCAGAAAAAGTGTTTGCAGGAGGAGTGATGAATTCCTTCCCCGTTCTGTTTATGTGTAACCGATGAAATATAAACAGCTCTCTGGTGCATGAGCTCAGGAAGGAGGTGGGCTCCCATCCCAGCGTCTTACACAAACCAGTGCGAGAGCTGGAAGAAGAGCGGTGGGTGTTTATCATTTCTGCAGATAATGGAGGGGGAGCCTCCAGGCCTCCCTGCTGTATAAATTGCATTGTGTGTGACTTTGACCCTGCGAGTATGAAGCTGTGTCTTGACTGTGAAGGGTTTAGACATCTTAACCTCAAGCAGTATCGAGCACTGGTAACAGAACAGCTTTCTCGGAGGTGGTTGTGTAGCAACTATTGGCAAATGCATTGAATGCTCATTTGAAGCCCCTGTAATTTGAATATGATGTTCAGACTTCTAAGCTGTCTGCTCCTGCATCAAAAGAAAATGATTGCTCCTTTCAGTTGTAAATAAATTCATGTTTTAGTCGAGGACACTTATGGAAGTGGAGAGCAGAAAGAGCAATTTATTATTAGATCTGTCACTTTAAAATATGTTCCCACTTTGATTCTGCTTTGAAGCATTCTCCTTTGAAGCAGCATTAAAGTATTTAAATATGTACGAGTCCTAGCAGGGGGAGATTACAAGTTGTGACACTTTGTAACCTTGGTTTTTTTTATTATTTTTTGCCTTTTTTTTTTTTTCTCAGGGAATTACTGTAAGTGGGTTTTTTATTGCTTGGAATAATAATGGCCATCCGTTTAAAACTGCATAAAGATGTTTGCCCAGTGATTGGAAAAAAAAATATTTGTGTGTATATATGAAGTAGAAACTAGTTTGTATACTTAATTATACCCCACTTTGTCATGCAGATCACAAAGCTTCTGTCTAGCAATTTTTAGAGTATTTCTTACAAAGGTTTCTACATACCTTGTTATTTTCAAATTTGCTTCTAATCCCAAGGTATGCGGCGTGCATTGAAGGCTACAGAAGTGATGTTAGTTTTTCTGCTGTTTGTGCTTCCTAGAAGCTGTTGTCAGAAAAACCTCTGCAGTCAAGTAAAAATTGCTAGGTCTCTTAGACACCTTACATTTGCTGATTTATTCTTACCGGCTAGAAAAGCAACAAAATTAGATCGATGTCTCGTGAAGATAAGAGGAGGATAAATCTCCTTGCCTAATATGCCTTACGGGGTAAAACACACTTGGAAATTGTGAAACACTAAGGAAATTCATGGGCTTGATTCTGTGCATTCCTTGGATTTCTGCCTTGGCCCCGTGCAGGCGTGTTCCTGTATCACGGGACGCTCCACTTCTGATCCGAGCCTGGTCTCTGCCTCTCGCAAGGCTTTGAGCGGGGCCAAGAGGAGAGGCTGGGAGCGAGTACAAAAATGAACAGCACAGAACCAAGTCCTTTGAATTGCGTGGCTGTTTGGTTGAAGATAAGTAAATACGTTCCCCAACCTTTGCCTGCAGGATTTATCCTTTCAAACGCCTGTGGCTGAATTTCCCATACGCTGATCTGCCGAGAGCTTTTGATTTACAGCGTTGTCTTTCGGTGATCAGGACACGCTTTCTTCATGCGTTTAACTCTTGAGGCATAAGATGAGACTTTTTTTCTTTCAGGCACTTCTGTAAGATGTTTTTTTAAAACACATACTAGTCCCATATTTTATTCCAGCAATTAAAGAGGAAAAAATTCTGCTTGTGTTACAGTAGCCTAGAAAGTAGTAGGTAGGACCAGACATCAAACCCAGAAGACCCACTGCATGAGAAGTCATGTCCTTTCATCTCAAGATGTGTATCTGCAAAGCAGCGGTATTTCTGATCCCTCCTGTCACGTTTTGGCAAGCAGAGACTGTGTGAAAATAATGAATCTGTAGCAAAATGGGGTTTGCATCATGTTCCTGTGAGAGCTGTTCACCCCCAAAATAGAGGTGCATTAGTACAGTTTTTGAAGCAATATTTGGAGCCTTTTTTTTTTTTCTATATGTTTCAGATTTGCCTTAAACAATATCACTGAAGTCGTATTTCACTTGGTTCAGTTTTACATAGGCCAAAAAAATTGCAGAGCTAATTCCACAAGCCAAGTACTTTTAAATGGCAGTTGAGGAAAAACATTAGCAGGGCAGAATGTTATTTAATTAAAATAAAAAAAGGCTCTGGAAAGTTACAAAGTTATCAGATGTCAACTTAGGAATGCATTTTAAAGAGGACAGAGGAAAAGATGCCATACATAATAAGCGTCTTAGAAAAATAGGGCACTTTATGTGCACGGGGAATCAACGTTCATCTGTTTTCTTCTCCCTGCATTTTAGAAAAATTATTCCAAGTTTTCACATTGAATCTTTTAGAAAAGACCACAGCAAATATGAACGAAAAAGAAAAACCAACCTGTTGTAGTAGAACAGGTATTATACTTCAGTAATGTAAATGCTAGACTGTAAACAAGGAGTTTACAAATGTAGACACTGTTAGAAGAGGCTAACAAAGATTTAGCATGTGTACTGAAGTGTAGGGACCATAAACTCCAACTGCATCCTCTGATAATCCACACAAAATTTCCAAAGAATGTGATGTCAGTGCGTCCTGGATGAAACTACTGTGGTCCTAAGAAGGGATGTAATCTGTTTGCTAGCAAAGAACAAAAGCAAAGTGCTTTTCTAAGCTCTAACTTCTAGTAAGAGTATTTTATTATTGGGCAAAATCAACTCAAAAGAAAAGTTTATTGTTGTGGTTTAGTGTGTCATGTGTTGTTGGTTGGTTGTTTTGCAGAAGTGAAGATGCAGTCAATCAGATGGCTGTTACTCCTTTCCCATTACCTTCCAGCTCCCACTCTTCTACTGAGGTAAGGTTTTTGGTTGTTGTTTTTTTTCTTTAATTAGGGATTGCTAAATTAGACAGATTAATCATCATTAGCAGTTCATTATAAATTCAGGCACCTTGTCTAATTAAAGCCTGAATCATAAAATGCATTGGGTAGGAACTTGACCTAATAAGCATATTTTCCCCTGTCTCTTCATTATTGATCTGGGGGGCCAACAGGTTATTGCTGTACAGGAGGAAGAAAAGTCTCCAAATGAAAACCCTGCCACCTCTGGTCCCACTCCTTTTTCAGCTGGTTTGAGTAGTCATGGTGAGCCTTTTTTGGGTGGGACATGGATATCCTCCTACAGAAGAAGCTCCCACCTTCTAAGTTCTTTTTCCCCCAGAATACCCTCCGATCAGCATCTCTAAAACAAAGTAAGGGTGACCAGCAACTAGCTATGGTAAAAGAGGTCACCGTGCCCATAGTTTGTGTTACAGAAGGCCCTTGAGACAATCCCAGTCCAAATGAGAGCCCTGGTCCACCACTGTCTCCTGTGCCCCAGCATCGGACTCTCTTGTTCCTGCTCATTCTCCTCCTGGAGGAGCAGACGAGGGGTGTTTAATACACAGTGTTGTAGCATACGATCTTCCAACACAAAAACTTCCTTAGCGTGGTAACGTTACCAGTGTTTTTCTTCATTATAGTTGCTATCGCAGCCCCGGTGCGGAGCAATTGCTCTCCTGTGCCCCATGAATCCCTGCAGTGTCACCACATGGTTATCATTTTGACATCTCGACGCGGTGTAACGAAATTTTCTAGATAAAGTACATGGTTAGCCTTGCTGTTGCTTTTTAATTCCATTTCTATTTGACCTAATAAAGCAAGAGATGTTTTGTAATTCGATTGAGGTTTGGTCTCGCCTTGAATTGATGAATTCATGTGCATTGAACTCCTGGTATTTCAATAAGCGTTACCGTGATCCCGCAGCACTGGTCCGCACTGGGAAAGGCTGGATGGATGTCCTGTTGGCACGCCTGCTGCTGCTTTCCAGATTATATTCCACACAGGCGCAGTGCTCTACACTGCACGAGGTGCTCGGTTTTTCTTTGGCTCCGAGTCATTTTTGGCCAGTACTTTGGCTTTTCCTTCTCTCCTGCGTAAAAGCCGCGTGTCCCAGGTGCAGCTGGTGGATTGTAAATTACTCTGTAGTTTACAGAGCGCGAGTTCATTTTATTTTTGTTGACTCTTTAATACCTGCATTTGTTCCCAGCTTTGTTTAATATTTGTGTCTTCAGGAGGAGCCAGGAAGCTTTGTTTAGGCACATTCTGTGCTCTGTGGTCAAATGACTGTAATTAGACTCTACCAGCATGTGGAAACCAAAGCGCTCAGGATGTTTGCCTCTAGAGGTAGATGCTTGTGGGTTGAGTTTCATGCATTAATGGCAAGCTCTTACTATTTACATGGTGTGTGTTTTATAAGTAAACGCAGACTTTCCCTTCCAGCCCATATCTTTTTATTATATAAAATAAATGTAACCAAAAGATACTGTTGCTGTATCGAAATCTACGTAGCTTTCCTGTGGCAGCTCTTCCTTCTGTAAATAAAGCAAAACAAAACTGACTGTGCATTACATCTTGAAATTATATCTTTGAAATACCAAATAAATATTTAACATTGTGTGCTACATACGCTGTACGTGAAACTTGTCAGATCAGATTAAATAGCCCGGCTGGTGTAACAGAGTATCAGGGTGCCATAGTTACCATGCACTGTTGTGTTAATTTTCTTCAGTTTATCTTGTTATCTTCATTAAGATATTTTAATATGGAAAGTGACAAACAGTAAATATGCCTTAAAACAGGGTCTTGCTTGATTGCATGGAGTTGCAGGACAGGGTAAAACTACGATGTGGTGCAGCACTGTGGGCAAGCCACCAGAGGCAAAATCTATTAAATATTAATTACTGGAATATATCCGTTTTAAAAAACTTTCTTTCATCAGACAGCAACAGAATGAGATATTTTATTGTAATAGTGAACAGAGTGAGCCTTTGTACTAACGCAGAGGTACTTTACCTGATCAAGTGGTGGGTGAGACATTTAGGTGATTCTCATTGCACACTTAAATGTAAAATGTCTAATGAAAATTAAGAAATAGTTTTGCTTCTAGGACTGAAGCTCCAGAAATTTAATTTGTTGTACATAGTCCATTTTGCTTTGCAAGAGAGAACAGCTCCAGATTTGGATTGAAGGCTTAAGTGTGTTAAAACTATTTTAAAATAAACATATGAAAAAACTTTTCACATATGGGACCTGGTTGGTTTAAAGAAGGGAAGGAGATTTAGCATGTTAAATTTTACATGTAACCAAGTTAGTGATGGTCTAACTTTGAAATTTTAATTTAACCTTTTCCCTGAAAAGATGCCATTTCAAAGAATCACAGAATTATATGGGGTTAGAAGGGACCTCTGGAGATCATCTTGTCCAACCCTCAACTTCCTATATACCTATATACCTTTAATTGTCGATATGGGAAGGAAATAATTTTTCTTCTAGTGATAACTAAGCTAGTTATTATCTAGAGAAAATACCAGAAAATCCTGATCAGACAAGCTTTTCTATCTGGTTTGGTGCTGTTTTATGTCTCAAGGGCCATTTTTGTGGGGAATCCTCTATAGAAAGAGAAAAACTTCATGCAGGAGAAAGCTCTGGAGTGCATCTTGGTGAAAATACTACATCTTTTGAGCCGTTACCTTCATTTGTTGGTTCTCCAGTAGCTGCTGTTGAATGTCATTTGCAGTATTGTCACAGTAAAGTACCTGAATCCTGAGCTTGGTGGCCATGTGCTCTAACCAGAAGAGCTTTGGCTCCTCCAGGGTGGAGCTCTCAGTCCTGCTGCTACCAACCTCTTTAGAATGTATGAAGGAAACTGGGCTTCCTTCCATACAAACTCAACAGATTTCACAGCTGATAGGGATTAATCTGGCCTTGAAAGTTGACCAAGACCCACCTAAGTGCCCGTATTGGACTACTTCATGTTACTTCAGGCCAGCCAAGCGGAGACCAAAGTCTGTCTGTCAAAACTTGTATCACTTGTTTGTCTCCTGACATTAGGATGCTTTAATTGTGGATCTTTTTACTTTTTCATGCTGCTACTTGTTTAGAAAAACAAAAGGAAAGGTAAAATTGTCTAATTTTTTTCTTTAGCTATTGCGGGGGTTCATAGCTGTGTTTAAAAAACAGTTATCAATCATTTCTACCAGGATCATGGTGGTACAGAACCTGCAAGTGGCGAAGAAGACCCAAGTTTGGAAGTTGTCATGAAAAGCTTGACCGATGAGGAATCCAACAAAGCTGTAAGTGACTTAAAGCATTATTTAATCATGATCAGAGCTTAGAAAATACAGGCTCATTGCCTTGATTTGTTTTCTATCTGCCTTTGTGTTGGAGTATTGCTTATGTCAAATAACATCCAGTACGTGTAAGAGCAGAATCAAGCTCTACATTCATAGCCTGTTTTCATCAACTAAGCAGTCAGTATAATTTGTTAAAATATCGAGATAAGAGTTTTTATGTAGCATTTTGGCCCTTTCTTGAGTTCTTTCTCAGTGAGGGGATTGAGTTTCCACTCTTGCCATCTGTGTGTGACAAACTTCAGAAAAAAGTGTGGTCTGTAAATCATATTCTTATTTATATTCATAGCTTCGTATATTCTGAGGCCAAAATGTCTATTATCATAATCTAGTCTTGCCTCCTGAATAACATAACTATAGAGTTACCCTCAGTAATTTCTACATCAAGCCCATAACTTCTGGTTTAATGTGGTGCTGTCAGTGAGCACCGTAATAAATACTGAACTTCTCATTGATACAGATAGGCTTTTTTGTTGTTTAATATGTCAGGATCGTGCATTATCAGATATTTGAAAGTCCTTCAGGGTACAGCTCTAATCTCCTTTTTTGGACTCTATGTTGAAAATTTAAGATGGAAAACTCCTAAATATGCTGAGGAGCGACTAACCTAGAGGTACATAAAATTTGCTGAGACAGTCTTTTTGTCCAGCAGCCCCCTTCTTTTCCAAGGAGCGGGTTGGCTGAGCCCTGCTGTGTGTGCACACTCTGTGTGCCCCCCTCTAGCCAAGAAAACCTGACATTTCGGGATTTTTTGTTCTTAGATGCCTTCTTCCTGCTCCATCGTGTCTTTTGCAAAGAATGTCCTGGGTTTCACAGATAGAACATTATGTATATTCAATTCCTATAGCTAGTAAGTATTTAATTAATGAGTCTATGAACTCCAAGAGTTAGGAAGTGTTATGTGCTATTCGAGCATTGGAATTAACCACCCATTAAAATGGACTGATTTGTATTCCTAATGGCTTACAAATAAGTTGGAAGGCACAGGAAGGATATGGACCTCTTGAAACGGCTCCAGAGGAGGCCATGGAGATGCTGTGAAGGCTGAAGCCCCTCTGATGTGAGGACAGGCTGAGAGAGTTGGGGGCATTCAGCCTGGAGAAGAGAAGGCTCCAGGGAGACCTTAGACCCCTTCCAGTCCCTCAATGGGCTTCAGGAAAGCTGGGGAGGGACTCTTGATCAGGGAGTGGAGCAACAGGACGAGGGGGAACGGTTTTAAACTGAAAGAGGGGAGATTTAGACTAGATATTAGGAAGAAGTTCCTTCATTTAAGAGTGGTGAGGCACTGGCCCAGGTTGCCCAGAGAAGCTGTAGCTGCCCCATCCCTGGAGGGATTCAAGGCCAGATTGGACGGAGCTTGGAGCAACCTGGTCTGGTAGGAGGGGTCCCTGCCCAGGGCAGGGGAGTGGGACTGGACAGTCTTTAATGTCCCTTCCAACACAAACCATTCAATAATTCTATGATTATCTGCACTTGGTAGTCTTGTGCAGAATCCTCCTTTGATGCATTGAAATATAAATGAATCAGAGTTTTGTATGTATTTACAGGGGTAACTCACATGTTTTTATTGCTGTTCTTGCCCAACTTGGCAAGAAACTTTTGAGGGACTGCAAGGTAATGTGAAAAACTGCTCAGAGACTGAAGTGGTTAAAAACATATAAAAAGTGTTGTACAAAAATAAACTCAGTGTAGGATATTCTGATGTGCAGCTTTTTGAAAGCTATTAGAGGAAACGTGAATTTAATGAGGGGAAGAAAAATATTTGCAGTGATCCAAGATAGGTGTGGAGGGAAGACGCCACTGGGAGAACAGGGAACTGGGAGCATATGGGCAGCTGCTTTTCAAACTTAAAGCAAGAAAGAAGGGAACTGTGGAGCCAAAGGGTAGAAATTGCATTATTTTGGTCTGAAAGGTAAAAAAAAAGAAAAATATAAAGTGTTGATGTTAAGAGTTGTCCAGAACAGGAAAATGGCAGAAAGGTAAGAGAAGACAAAGGCATGGATTTGTTGAGACCCTGTAGATGAGGAGAACATCGGTGTAGTACTTAGATTTCCTTTCACACTGTCCATACCAAGTTATCTCATCTTTCTACTTAAATTGTTCGTGTAACAGCAACTGGCTGCTACAATTTACTTTTTATCTTTGGAATTCAAACCCCTTTACCTTGCAGGCCTGTATTATTATCCCCACTGCAGCACAGAGAGCAGGCAACCTGTCCCAGGTCACTGGGGAGACTGGGAGGCAGTGAGTGTGTCACCCGTTTGGCTGCTACGTAGCCCTGCCTTCATTTAGTGGATAGTTGCTTAGGGGTGACTCACTGATTTTTCCTTTAGATAAATAGATACTGAAAAGTTAAGGGCTAGGAGGTGCATTTAGAAAAGTATTTGAATGCCTATAGATCCAACTGCTCATTCCATAATGCCTTCAGTTGGGCCAGCCCTTGGTTTAGAGGCATAAATGGATGAAAAATAGTGGCAAAAGCCAGTTTCATAATTTCAGAGTTTTCTTTCAATCAGGATTTTAAAACTAGATGGCAAATATTTCTAAGTGTATCTTATTTTAGTAAGTGCTGATGGTTGTGATCTGTCCCTTCTGACCAGAGGGAAAATGAGTTTGTAGTCACACTGACATTAAGACTTTGACACTTCAGTTCAGCACATGGCAGCTCGTTATTCAGAGGAACGGAGATTTCTTTTGCAGTCTTTTAGTGACTGTTGAGGCAAAAGAAAACAGTGCCTTGTTTTTCATAGCATGATGGTTGCTACTAGAGCATAATGCTACTCCACCATTGTCATTGAATGTCTCAGTCATGTGTCAGGAGAAATCAGAAATGTAGAAGTCAACAAGTAAGATCAAGTTCACTGAGTAAATAAAAAGTATGTGCTTATCAGCAGAGATCTTCCGCAAGTATGTACAGCTCAGAGCATGGGCAGGATGTTTCACCAAGTGACAGCTGTAATAAAAAAAAATTTAAAAAGTAATTAAAAAAATCACATCATTCTCTAGTCACTTGTTGCTGATAAATTTGTCAGGCTCTCCCAAGATACTTTTTGTTGTCACTTCATCACTTTAAAAAGTATAAAGTTATATAATGGGGGTCATTGTGGACTTGGATGATAAGAGAGGGGAAGAAAACAACTTTATTGCTGAACTGGAGCCAGTGGAAGTGTTAGGCAAAGTCTGCATGCTCATTAGCTGAGCTTTGAGGTGGCCTCGTAGAAGGTCATGGTTTTCTGAGGCCTGGAGCTATTTTGCTTTCCATAAACTGTCGTTGGAAAAGGATTGATACACGGGGCCTTGAGATGTGCTCAAAACTTTTCACTTTACAAAAGTGAAAATGGCTTGAAGAGTGGCTGTGTGTGCTCTGGAGCAGGTTGCATCGTTAGTGTCCTGGCAGAGCATGTACTTAATATTCAGTGTCCTGTAGGTGGGATAATTAATCTGGTGTTTGGTATGTGAGAATGGTTTCATTTTCCTAAAAAGATTTCAACTTAGAACAATAATCTGTCTGTACCACAAACAGAAAACGTGTCCTTGAAATGTTTGCAAAAAGAAGGGGATTCGTAAAACTGCTTTTGGAAGCATTTGAGGGAACTGAATTGTATTAAACCAGTCGTGTCACAGAGTTATGACAAATGCTGAGTGTACAATTCCGTGCTTGAGGGACTAGAAATATTTTTATATAGTTCAGGAACCTCTAGCATAGTCTGAATTAAAGGGAGAAGATTCAAGAGGTTTCAAGGTGATGCTTGGTGCTTCCTTGATGTGCAAGATGAAGTTGCAGATTTTAGTCACGTATCAGAATGAAAGGGAAGTATGAAATAATTTTTCATTGCTCATTAAAGCAATCTCTCATAAAATGACAAAGCAGTCTTCTCATTTCTCCCCAGCACCTCTGAAAATACAATGAGATCACCATTTAATCTTTTTTCTTGTGAGCCATTTGGATAATAGTTACAGTTATATAGTTACAGCAAACTTGGAGAAAAATACAGAAAAGAGAAATGCAGGGGAGCAGGGGGAAAGCTTGTGGGGCTTGGCATGATTTAACATAATAAAACTCCAGGAAACAAGGCCAGTATTTTCAAGCATGGTTACCTAAAATTTGTTTTATGTATTTATTTTTAAATGTATAAATTGTCATCTTAATTAGAAATTCTTTTGAGAGGCAGAATCTCTCCATTGCCTTTTGAAGTTGGTATTCGGCTTTCCTGAAAACTAGGCTGTTTATCAGGGCTTTTTTTAATATGGGGTAAGATAACTAACTAATACTGTGATCAAAGCAGCCTAAGTTTGGCTGAGAGCTAACGAGGGGAGGAGACTGTGACTGTCTGGAAGCAGCTGTAGAAGTAGGAGAGAAAAAATATTTTGTAGTGTATTGCAAGGATATGGAAAGAAATTAGGATACAAGTGGAGCCCGTGATTGAAGTGCCATTGTTTGAGATATTTATAATGAGGCTGGATGATGCATTTTAAGCAGTTACATTATTTAAGTGCTGGCAGCATGCTCAGTGCTGCTGAGGGCTGACGAAAAAGGGAGGGGGAAGGAGAGAACAGATAATTAAAACCCCCTCCTGCTGTAGGCACCACAGGGTCCGTACTGGTACCTGTGTGCTGGAGGCTTGGCACAGAGACCTGCATGATTCCACCCAGCATGGAAATTGCTGTCCCAGTGGCCCCAGAGGACACACATCCTCCTTCTCTAGAGCTTCTTATTGCTCAGGAACGATATAGAACATATGTGATGATCTCCTCCCCAAAAATCCCTTCCTTACATTGTATGCCTTCAAAACTGTTGGGTGTGTTTTTAATAATTATTAGAATTAAATTATTAGTATTAGAATCATAGAATTGCCTGGGTTGGAAGGGACCTTTCAGATCATCAAGTCCAACCATTAACCTGACACTGACAAAAACCACCACTAAAGCATATCTCTAAGCACTACATTTACCTGTATTATAAATACCTCCAGGGAGGGTGCTTCAACCACGTCCCTGGGCAGCCCATTCCAATGCTTAATAACCCTTTCAGGGTAAAAATTTATCCTAATATCCAATCTAAACCTGACCTGGTGCAATTTTAGGCCGTTTCCTCTTGTCCCATTGCCTGTTCCTTGGGAGAAGAGACTGACCTCCTCCTTGCTACACCCTCCTTTCAGGTAGTTATAGAGAGCAAGAAGGTCTCCTCTCAGTCTCCAGGCTGAACACCCGCAGCTCCCTCAGCCACTCCTCACAAGACTTGTGCTCCAGACCCCTCACCAACTTCGTTGCCCTTCTCTGGACCCGCTCCAGCCCCTGAATATCCTTCTTGTAGTGAGGGGCCCAAGACTGGACACAATTCCTTATATTCATACTTGCTTTTCCTCTTAAAAGTTCTGGGCTTCAGCTTCGTGTTGTGCTACAAATGTAACTACATGAAGCAGTACCACTGTTTGCCTAGAATCATCATTTTGAGTTTTGGAGGAAATTTTATTTACACTAATGAGACATTTTCAATACACATCACTTTCTTTTTTGACTTTTTAGGATGTGAAATCTAAAGCTGACAAACCAGTGGTGGCAGATCAGCAGGAAGCAGAGGAGCAGCTCCCAGAAAACGTACGTGTGTTTATGTTAACCCATAAGGGCAGGTTCTGGGGGCTTGATCTAGCT
>JAOXNO010000004.1:31673820-31684442 GCA_028565335.1 Limnodromus scolopaceus
CAGAGGAGCAGCTCCCAGAAAACGTACGTGTGTTTATGTTAACCCATAAGGGCAGGTTCTGGGGGCTTGATCTAGCTGAAGTTTGAGTGATTTATGGAGGGAAGGGGTTAACTGGGGAGACATTAAAATAATTTTCTTGGTGAAAACTTAGAAAAATTACTTGCTTCTCTTTAAGTATGTGGAAATAGTCACACAGGCTCATGTCAAGGATGTTCTTTGCTGTTTAAAAGTAAAAAAAAAAACAAACCAACCAACCAAAAAACACATTAATTGGTATGAGAGGCACAACTGAGAAAGGTGAAGTCGTGTCCCTACTTCCTTCATGAACATTTCCAGACGCACAGTTATCCAGTCATCCTGATTTTCCATTTATTTATGAAGACAATGTATTCAGTTCATCTATGCTTATTGCTTGTTTCCCTCCAGTCACTTAGTGGATTTAGTAAGGTATAATAATCAACAACTAATGATTATGTCCACAAAACATGCCTTTCTGTGATTGGTAACTGATCTCTTTTGCTTCTGCTTTCCTTTAAGGTCCTCAACCAGATCAAACAATCCAAATCTTCAACAAAAGTACCAGCTAACTCACAGGAGATACCGCTGGTGCCAACACCTACTTATCTTTCTCCAGAGGCAGAAGCCGCCAGCCGTGGTATGAACCAATTATTTTTTCTATATTTTATAAAGTATATGTACTACCCTAACCCAGGATGGATATTTTTTTTCCCATACAACTTTTGCTGAGATTTTTTCTTTGAATATCCAATGACCTATTATGAGTTATCTTATACAGTGTTTATATTTTTCTCTCATTTTGCAATTTTTGAGAGCTTGAAGGTGTCTTTGCTTGTTTTTCTTGACTTCTACATACAAAGGCATTGTTCCTCTTTTTTAATTAAAAAAGAAGGAAAGGCAATCTGGGACATGTTCTATCCATTCCATAGTGCTGGAACATGGCCTTATCTGTCCTGAATAGAATAGACGTTGCCACCATTATCTGAATTGTGTAGGTCATAACCGGATTAGATGTCCCCCCAGACATTTACTCTGAACATTTACTTCCAGAACTCTAGAGTCATTGTGGTTTAGAGATTTCAGAAGTGACTCAGAGTAGCCTCCTAGTTCAATTTTAGATTGGTAAAGGTGAAGAGCAAAATACAAGTGCTTAATTTGTTCCTCTCAAATGATTCCTTTGATGATTTTCATTTTCTTGTTGAATAGTGTGACTTATTTCTTTATATTTTCCTGTTCTTAGGTGTCTTTCCACCTCCACTGCCTGTGGATCCAGCAACGTGTCCTATAGTTCCAGGGCAGGAGATGACTATAGAGATATCTAAAGGCCGCTCAGGCCTAGGACTCAGCATTGTTGGGGGGAAAGACACTCCACTGGTGAGTTTCTGGTAAACTAATATTTACTGTCTCTGATAAAGAATAGGATACAAAGAAAACATAGAAACTAATGATGCCATTAATCTGTAATTGCTGTAATGAACTGTTCAGTACAGGGAGGAGAAACCAGCAACTACAATCTCTGACAACAAATTGATAACTTTGACTCGTATCAGATCAGTTGTTTGCTGTTCCTGTTTAAATGGAAAGGATTGTGTTTCAGTGGTGCTTTCTGCTGTGGTCAGAGTTTACAAATATGTGGGGTTTTTTAACCATTAAGAGTTTTAAGCAGGTAAGTTACCAAAATGGTTGGACTAGAAATGAACGTCGCAGAGGTAGAGCTGCTTCAGCAAGGTTAACGCCACATCTTGAGAGCATAAATGCTTAGTAGCTGTTTAAACAAATGGTGATTTATCTCCCTGCCAGCAAAAGTCCTTGCTGAACAGAGGTAAACCAGAGGTAATCTTTTCTTGTTTTCTGCATCTTGTTGCTTCATCTTGCTCTTTACTGTGCTGTTTTTTAAAAAAATATTTTCAGCTAAATTAAAAATCTATCACTTCAAGTATAAACTCAGTGAGTTAGTTATGCTCAACCCTGCTCTGCCTCCACTATTGCTGTTTCCACTCCACTTTCCATTTAAGAGATGTGTGTTGCAGTACAACAGAATGTCAGATTGGTTTTTTTAAATGTCAAATTCAATTCTTTCAGTAAACAAGTCTGCTGCAGAGGTGTCTTTACTGGATTCTCCTGAATCCCCTGCCATAGAGACACTTAAGGCAATAGAGCTGCTCTGTTACGTGCAGCTGTTCCCAAAAATATAGTGGTGCATCATTAAGCAATGAAGTGCTGTGAGTGTCAGCAGATACAGACAGTTGCAATGTAGTAATCCTTTTCCAGACCAAGAAAAAGAAGGAAAATAAACCACAAGGAAGTAGAAAGGAAAAAGAAAGTTTTGTTTTGCAAAACACAGGCTGTATCTTTTACACTATTAAAGCTGAAATTGGAAAAGGTTCAGCTTTTGGTCCCATTTATCCGAGTCTCCGATTATGTAGAGCTTGGATGAATAGCTGTGTTTTGCATGGAGATAGATCTGAGTTATGCTGAAGGCTTAAATCAGCCTTTATGGTTTTCGCTCTGTCCAGGCGGGTGCTGTTCTGTACCCAGGCCCTTTTTGGTCGACCTCCTCCGTGTTGAGTAAATTCAAATAAGAAGTTCAGCGTTAGTCATCTCTCTGCTTTTTCATTTAACTGGAATTTGGAAATAATACATGGCAGTCTGTCAGACGCAATCTGGTACATGTCTTTCATGAGATTTTAATATAAATAAATGAAAATTATAAATATCTGCTTTACAGAGCAGATGAGAAAAATGCAAAGGATTTTATTCTATAGATTGAGTAAATGGTTTTGGTTAAGTATTATACTTTCATTAGTTTATTCATTAAAGTGTCCTCCTAGGAATTTACTTCAAAAATCTATGGACTTGATTGCAGTAACTGAAATTCATGAAGGGAGGGAGGTGCCTCTACCCACATTTCAGATCCTCACATTACAGGACTTACCCAAATGAGTCCCTGTTTCTTTTCATGTTCCTGAATCAGCTCCTCCAAAGGCGGGCAATGTTGTTTCATAGGAAACAAGTTGCTTTTGTGAGACCACCGTCTAATCAGATGGTTTGCCATGTGCAGGGACCCTCTCCAGAACTTGTTCTGCAGAAGTTGCTCAGCCAAAAAGGGGCATGAAAGCCTTCTCCTCATGCAGGCAGCCAGGGTTGTGTCTTCAGCTGGTGGCATCATCATCACTCCATCTACTTTGTACTACTCCTCTCTCCCAAATTGTTTTATGCCTTACTTATTTGGCCATGAAGGCGAAAAAGCCTTTTGGTAAAGAGTTAAAATGAAGCCCACATAACAAAATGAGGAGGGGTGACAGAAAATCCTACTCGGGACTGCAGGAAAGTTTCTGTCTTTCTGGGTTTCATCGACTAGAGAGGAAAATAGAATCTAAAAAAAGCCAAAGTCAGGTTCATGGAGCTGAGTGATGTGTCTTGTCTTGCTCTCCATTTTTTGTTTTTAATATATAGGGGATATAGATGGACATCTTTTGTATTTTAAAAAAGGCAGAATAAATTGACTTAGAGCTTCACTGCTTCTGTATGTGTTCTGCTTACATGCCACAGAAGTTCATCATTTCTGAAGGTCTTGCGTGGCAGAAACTGTATATCCAAGACCCGCAGTTTTCTGCAGCACAGAATTAAAACAAAGCTATAATTGGCTTCAGCAGTTTGGGATTGGATTTTTAGCTATTTCTGAAATGGGAATTGTTAGATCGAAGTCAGAAAGACTGGAAACAGCACCATTTGTAGCCTTTCTCTGTGAGCATGAAGGGGGGATGCTGTCTTTTCTACTCTTGTAGTTCAGGTGACGCACACAGACAATAGAGGTGAGGTGCCCTGGTGGGACCATGGAAATGTGCTCCATTGGGGACAGAAAAGGCATGGCAGAGGAGGGGCAAATCTCTGGGACCAGTGTCTGCAGAGACTTCTTTTACCGTTTCGTAAAGAGAAAACAAGACATGAAAATCTGTTTCTTCCTCCTTTTTCTACTGGGTTATCTTTATTTTGTACCTGCGCAGGTGTGCAAGTGCCTACAAAAACCCATGAAGAATATGAACCCCAGTTCCCAGCATCTCAGAATTTATCAGTACAGGGGATACAGGGAGACTGCTCCTCGGTAGAACTTGTCAAACCTAAGGGCCGCATCTATGTGGAATTAAAATGCACTTGATCTAAAAATGCTTAACTGAGTCAACGCTGGTGATCAGCACTGATGCTCAACAGCAGCTCACATGTGATGGGAAAGCTTGCTTCAGAGTATTTGGGATCTTTCTTAAATACATGATGTACAGTCCCAGCTTTCGGAATAATAAATCTGGGAACCCACTAAAGGGGTGCACTGCTTCAAAATGAAATACAGAGTGCAACTTTTCAGTCATAACCTGAGGAATCTCATCAGAAATCACCAAGCAGGGACTTGAAAAACACATAGCCTGCGAGCAGGGAGGTTAATTTGTTCGGGAGGTTGGAAAGTGATGTCTTAACCCCTGTGAAGTGTTTTGTGTTGAGAAGATTTTGCATTACACTTAGAAAACCGTTCAGGTTGGATGTATTATAAGCAAGGCCTGTTGGTGTGTTCTACAGGGAGCAGGAGAGCATCAGCTGGGAAGACGTGCCTGTAAAAAGGAAGAAAGGGTTGTCTTTGAGAGTTGTCTTCATGTTGTTGATCTTTCTTTAAACTGTGGTAGCCCTTGAGCCAGTCCTATTTCATTTTATTCTAAGGGCTGATTTATACTTTTATTTTTTTCTTCACTGTCTTTCATTTCACCTTCCCCTGTGCCCCTGAGAGAGAACACAACACATGGCCTCTGCTTTAAAGCAATTAAACTGCAGACTGGAGCTGGCTGAAGTACAGGGCTTTCAATTTGTGAGAAGATTATTTTTTTTTGGTTGTAGTCCAATCAAACTTGTAAAAGTAACCTCAGAGTGGGATTATTTTTTCTTTAAAACAGTGTTTTCAGAAACATCCCAAAATGAGGTTTGAGGCTCTAACTCCGCTCCCCAGGACACCGTCCTGCCCTCTTGTCCCCCCCGGTTGTTGAATGAGATATAAATGCTTGTCACCTCCACCGCTGCTAATAGCAGCCATAAACCTGACAGGGATGTCATTGTCACTCGGCAGCTGCCGGTGCTCCTGGGGCGCCTGGACCGCTGGATTCCTGAACTGGGAGCTGCCAGCACTGGGCAGGACGCTGGAGCCTGGAGGAGCTGTGACTTTTGGTGGGACACGGAGTTCAGCTTTCAGACCTGAGCGTTCACGGCAGGGAGCCAGCACTGGCAGGGCTGGCTGGGACCCTGCGGGATAACTGGCCCTGCAGCGCCGGTCCTCCGTAGTCCAGTCCTCCATAAACTTAGGAAACATTCCTCAGCTATTCTGCTTTTGATTCACACGTTCTGCAGCAGTTGGTTCAAGGCAAATAATTTAGTTTCGAGTCATGAGCTTTTTTTTCTATGAAACCGTCTTGCCAGAAAGTTTCTCTGAGGTTTTCTTTAATCGTCGGAGAACAGGGCATTGAGGAATTATTTAAGAAAAGATGTCCTGGTATTCCTCCAGATGGCATGTGGGGTTAAATCATCCGAACCCCATATCACCCCAGGGTGGGTGAACGCAGTGATGTCTTGTCCGCTTAGCAACTTGCAACGAGCCATTTTCTATAAAACAGGATTGTCAATTTACAGGGATTTTATTCTTGGCAGTGCATGGGAAAAAGCGTCTCTCTAAGATGCAAACGTTTTCTTCGTTGATGGGAGCCCTGTTTTGCTTCCAGCCGAATAATTTAGCAATGGTCAAGTTGATTACTCGTAGTTATTGACTCTGTATTTGCTGCCTGGGTGATTAAGACGCTCAGCCGTGCCAGAGGGGATTCAGCCGTTCCAGGGCTGGTACAGGGACATTCCCTGCAGGCAGGGTTAGAAAACCCTGGGAGGGGAGGAGAGCACAGAGGCTCAGCTGGGGCTTGAAATCACAATTAAGTGCTGGAGAGGCACCTGCGATATGAAAGAAAAAAAGATTGCAGGAGCGGTAACCCAGGGGCTCTTTGGAGGGGGAGTAGCTCGAGGCGGTCATTGTCTGAACCTCTGGGAGAAAAGCAGCATACTTTATCCTGTGTCTTTTTTTTATTGAAAATGACAACAAACCTCTAATGTAGAATTTTTATATTGGGTTGTCTACTTTGAATTTGGTAAATAAAAACTTTTTTTTACTTCTGCTTTCGGCTGGCTTTAATAAAAAGCATTTTTAAGGCAATTAACAAACTTTAAGGTACTCCATCTGTGAAATAAAGTGATCCATGAAGCCAGGGAAATGGAACACGTTAGCAGTGCTCCAAAAAGTAACAGAATATGCCCGGGCTCGGCTAACACTGGTCGGTGTGAGAGCTGGTAACGCTGCAGTGAGAGAGGAACAAGCTTTTCTAATCCCCTCAGTGAGCCCAGAAGGCTTTCTGGCTGGCGACGGAGCAGGGGAGCTTCGCGATGCTGGGGATGCAGTTTGACAGACGAATATTTAGACTCATTCTGTCAGTCCAGGTGAGTCAGACCTTGCACAAACCCCATCTGTTAAGGAAGGGCAAGGGAATAATCAAGAAAACTGTGACTTTAAATTGCAGCTGTTCAAGACCCGATGTTTGCCCCTGGAGCTGTGAGGGCTAATTACCCTGCCAGGATCTCCTTGCTGCCAAGAGCAGGCTGTTACTAATAGCGAAGCCAAGGCTGATATCTCTGTTTCGTGCCGTGCTGCAGTCAGCAGTGGGGACCTACCTAAACTCGAGGACTGTTGTGACTTCTGCCTTCCTAAACAAACAGGTTCTCCCTTGGTTGAGCTTTCTTCCCTCCCTCCCGCCTCAGTTATATTTAGATTCAGGCAAAAATAGCTTCATCAGTTATAGACATCCGAGGTCTGAGAGACTTTGTAGACAGTCATCAGGTGCAGCTAAGACTGAAACTGGTTTAGTGGAATATGCTTACCTTGTAACTACAAATGAAAAGCAAGAAATTGGCCTCAGGAGGGTTTCAGCAATGTATTGGCTATAGATACTGTTGCTGTTAAGTCTGTCGCACGATGAATGGAACAATAGAATGAAAAATGGTAATAGAAGTAGAAGTTTTTAATCCTGGCGTGGGTATTGTAGAGGAAAAGTTTGCGGTTGGGAGAGAAGAAAATGCAATCACTTCTTAACCATCACCCACATTTATAAAACAGAAGGCAATTTAATGACAGAGTGGTAAATGTAGTTAGCTTGAAATTGTGAGAAATTGCTTTGTCTCTTGGTTGAATAATGTTAAAATGAAGTTGGTGCATTCATCATAATTCCAGAAGGATGTTAGCTTACAACAGCATGAAAAAACCAAACTGCCTTGTACATGAGTTATCACAAATGGGAATGAGAGCAGTAAGTTTTGCAAATCATGTATTTGATGGATCTTTGGCAAGGGTTTAGCTGAGTATAGGGCTGGCTTGCGTAGCAGGGCCTAGCTTGAAGAAGCTGGTGTCTTCCAGGAGTGTAAATCAACCATAAAATCTAAGCTCACGATACACAAAAACAGTAGGACATGTCAGAATGGACTTCAGGGGTATCTTGCTTGCTGCTGGTTGAAATCACTGGCTTTTGGCTTCCTCTGTTCTATGCATTCAGGATCTCGTACGTTCTTTATAACCAGTGTTATGCACTGTACACTGTAAATTTTTTTTTTTTATTTAATAAAATAATGAGAGTGAGAGAGTTAACATTTTAATATGTAGTTCTGTGTTTTATTATTCCCTCTAAAATGAGCATGTATACTTTTTGAAAAACTTTGGTTTGCTTTGGCATGTGATTCATAGAAACATAGCTCTTTCTATCATTCTGACTTAAGTCATATATTTTTACACTAAACATCTTATTACCTTAGTTTTATTATTTCAGAATCAAAGGAGAGCTTGCAAATGTCTATGACTGCAGACCCAAGGAATGTTAATGAATAGTGCCATTGAATTTTCAGGTTTTAGCTTTTCTGATCTTAGAGAATATAACTGTAAGCAAAAATATTATGCAAGCTGAATAAAATTTAAATAAATAAGGACCAGATGTAACTATAGGGGCCTATAAAATGTAATACAAATATTATCCACTTCCTTAAAATAAATCTGTATTTTAGTATGAAAAATTATATTCATATTGATGTTGTGGATTAATCTTTTTATGAAAGTTGGCAAGTGAACACCATCTCTTGCACGGGCTTGTTCTTAAATGGGAAACAGACCTTTTGTTTTGACCTTGAGTAGAGAAGTTTTTCAGTATCATGCGATGTAAAGCATTTTTACATTAACACAGTAATACATTTTTACATTATATAGCCTGTTTTATTACGGTAGTGTTTGGCTTAGGATTTTGGGTGCCTGTTAATGGTTTGTGAATGCTAGCAATTGCAAAATATTGGAGTGTTAGAAGGAGGTATACGCAGCACAATGCATTAGATAAACCCCTTTAAGAAGTCAAGTGATTTGCTTGGAGTTGACCTTCAGCTTTTGTTGCTGAACCGTTATCTTTTAGATTCCATTTAGATCTGCAAATGGAAGATCATAGATCATAACGTAACTGTTGTAATTTCCTCTGCCTACAACTAACCAGCAGCTGGATTTATTTTAACTACTGAGAGATTCTTATATGGAGCTAATTCTGCAGCAGAACACACCGAGCGACCAGTTGATTTCTACTTTATCTGTGAACCAGCCTGTAAAAATGAAATGACAATTTTACTACTCTGGACAAAGTATTATAGAAGTTGAAAAGGAAATAACTAATGATATTGTACTTGCCCTGGGAAAGAGAGAAATCTGTAATCCTGCAGTCAGCAAAGCCCTTTGTAGCTTTATTCCCTTTAATAAATGCTAATTCAGTATAACATTTGTAGCTCTGTAGGAAGTTTGTTGGAAATGCTTAGGAAAACACAACTTGTCAACTAAATCAGAAAACATCTTTTCCTGAATGTTGTTCTATAGGTAGCTTACTTTTGTTATACTTCCTCAGGAAAGCACTCCAATCCATGCAGAAAGCTTCATTTCTTACATCAAATACACAATTATGGTTAGTGGCAAGATCCGTTCACCTAAGTACAGACTAAACTGAGATCCAGGCACATATCTGTATCTCTACAAATGGCCAGTGGTCCTCTGGTGATGGAGACACCCTTGTAGCTGGAGGGCAGAGCTGGGGAGCTGGTTTCTACTCTCAGGACTGTTTGGGGGATTTTTTGTCTCATGATTACCACCTTAAAATGCACATCTTGGAAAATATGGTCTGGGATTTTCAAGCAACTCATTTCTAACTGAGTATCTTACCCACTGTCATTCTGTAGAGATGATTATTGCAGTCCTCAATACGCAGTCGTTCACCTTATTTCTGTGAAGCGCCTTTGATCCCATCAAAATAAGGACTGGGTCTTGGAGGCTGAAATAATGCCACAAAGGTAAACTCTAAGCAAAGTTAATATTAGCTCAGTTAAAGAAATAGCTTGTTGTGAATGGTTTGCAGTAGATGAGGACTATTCAGTACTATGCAAGAAGCCTCTTTACCAAAATTCAGATCTTTTTCCTCGTCAAAACTGGCTGATACCAGGTATGTGGGCATGTCTCTGCTCCAGTTCTTTTGAAATCCCCCCTCTTGCAACCTGTTCCCCCCTTTATCACATGATACAACTTCATCAAAATATTCATGTTTGAGCCTCCTTCATGTCTTGTGTCCGTTTACTCCCTCACCTTCTACTCCCAACATTTGCAAATAACTCCATAGTCTGGGGGTTGATTTTCAGTGGTGAAGGGCACCTGCATTGAAAGCTGCTGCTTGTCCTTCTGAAGAACAGCTGCAGAGAAGGAAAGAAACACTAAAGAGACTGGCTCAGATGCTATAAACTTGCAGAAAAAGTGTGAGCAGTCCAAGCCTAAAGCCAGACAGCTTGTGAGACTTTCTCACCACTGTTTATGGTCCTGCAGGCTTTTAAGGTTCGCTTGGTCAGTGATTTTCCTGAATAGGAAGCTGATTTTACCACCTTTCTCCCAGCGGCTCAATCAAGACAGTGCTATGTGGTCATTGCCTGGGGTCTCTCCCATACCAGTTTTTTGACATTTAAGATGCAAAGATTAAGCTGTCACTCTTACTGAATTTAATTCTTAACATGAGGATTTCTGTTTGTGCTCTCTGCTGTTGGGGGAGTTGATATCCTTCCCCTGCCGAGTATCTGAAGCTGTTAAATATCAAGCAGAAAAAATATCCATAGCTGGGGGCAGAATTGAGATCCAATTCCCCGAGAGTTCAGGGCTATTCCCTTCCCTTAGATTGAAGAAAATGTGATGTAGACCACGCTGTGCACATTTTACAAGCTGGATTTTCCGTAAGTGGGTTTCAGATCACAGAATCACACAGAATCACAGAATGAAATAGGGTTGGAAGGGACCTCTGGAGATCATCTAATCCAACCCCCCTGCCAAAGCAGGTCCATCCAGAGCAGGTTGCACAGGAATGTGTCCAGGCGGGTTTAGAATGTCTCCAGAGAAGGAGACTTCATCACCTCTCTGGGCAGCCTGTTCCGGGGCTCTGCCACCCTCAAAGCAAAGAAGTTCCTCCTCATGTTTAGATGGA
>JAOXNO010000004.1:31689837-31707467 GCA_028565335.1 Limnodromus scolopaceus
GCTGAAACGTTGTTTTCGTTTTATAAATAACTGTGTATTAACAGAGCAGAGTAATTAGGGGATAAAAATGGGGAAGGTTAATTAATTCTTCTCTGGCCAAACAGGAAAGTGCTAATGTTTGTGTGCCGTAATATTGTTATTATTTCAGCTTTTAAAAGCCCTACTAATGAATCAAAAAGATGACTCTGAATTAGTTTCAAATTAGTATGATAAAGCACACGTAGGTGCCTATGTCGAGAAAAGAATACCAACTCAGTATATAAATAAATGTGTACAGAATTAGTACAAAAGAACACAATTATTATAGATTAGGCTTAATTAACTTAATGTAAAATTAAGTATGATTGTAACTTTGCATATCTAGAAATACTGAGAAATATTTTCATTGCCTTAAAACTTATTACCTTATGTAAGTGGATTAACATTATATTGTTATTCAGTTACAGTTCATACTACTTCCTTAAAAATATTTAAGCATTGATATTTTTTAGTATTGACAAATAAAAGATGTTTTTGTCAACAGAATATTGGCAAACAACTTAAAGGGCATCTGTGGATCAGGCTTGGCAAAATTAAGAGATTAAGTTTCATGTTGCAATATTTATTTTTTTTAGTACTTCAGCCTTCAATCAGAACTTCTTGTTTGGTCTGATATTACTAAAATGCTGAAACGCTTTCAGGTTATCCTAAGAGAAATGTAATCGAGTGCTCCAGGAGCGGTCTTGTGTGCCATCTATTGGAACAAAGCAAAATAACCAGTTAATAAGTCCTGCCTGGCCTTCGCCATTGCCATGTGCTGATGTTTCTCATCCCTCCCGTCCTGCCGGGAAGCCGGGGGAGAAGGAATCCGAGCAGTAAAAGATACAGGAAGCTCAAAGGAGCACGTCCCGCTATGTTTATTTGTAAGAAAAAAATCGTTTGAGGTTCCAGCATTTAAAAAGAAGGGAAGAACACTCACAAAACTTAGAAGCCAAAATGTTTTTGATTATTGTGATTTACACAAAGCACTGAACTGGCTCGCAGTAGGAGATCCAGGAGCTCAGCCCTCTGGAAATGGGAGCACTAAATTACAGTGCCAGGGGGTGTCAATTTGACAAATTTGCCCTGTCACACAAGGGTAGGGCGTGATGAAAAGATCATTTATATGTGTCATTTGGAAAGAAAACACTGATTATTTCAGGTGAACGGGATCGATCTACGGAATGCCAGCCATGAAGAAGCTATCACTGCGCTGAGACAGACGCCCCAGAAGGTGCAGCTGGTTGTTTATAGAGATGAAGCACATTACAAGGATGAAGAAAACTTGGAGATTTTCTATGTAGATATACAAAAGAAAACGGGCCGGGGACTAGGGCTCAGCATAGCTGGAAAACGGTAAGAGCCTCTCTCTGATCGCACTGCACTTCAAATGTGAAATATTTTTCTTTTGGCCATTAAATGGAACATGAAATAAAGGAAAAGCTCCATCAGGAGCAGAATTTTGTACCTAAATATCTTTAGGGGTGCCGTGGGGCTGTGGTCCTGGCTCTTCTATCAGAATGATGACACAGAACCCCTGTGGCCAGGGCTGGTGCTGGCTAGGAGGGATCCTAGCACAGAGTGTGGCCAAGTGGCCACATGCAGAGCCAGCAGGTCACTGTTGCGCTGGCTTCAGCCTAGGTGTGCCTCAGGGCTTGAAAGCCCTACCTGTAACTTTTCGGGTTTCAAATTGGGGAGAGAAGCCTTCCTATTACCAAATACCAGGATATGCCTTTGAAAATGGATTTGTGAATTAGATCTAGCTCCTGCTCAGGTTCAGAGGGACCAATGTCAGTGGAAGAAGTTGAGATAGACCCAAATCCTGAACAACATCAAAGTGCCTCTCCAACCCTGTAGGCAGCAGTTCTGTGAGTGCAGCTCAGATTCTGAGATACGGTGGTAGGTAACAGCTGCTTAATAAAATGTGACTTTTTACTGATGTATTTCCAAACCATTGCTATTAGATCATTCAAACCAGAGCGCTGATAGATTTAATCTTTCGTTGCTAGAAGAGATTTACGGCACGACACTGGTGAGCACTCCTTCAGTGTTGGTGCATAAGAGTCGTATGGTTGCTCTTCTGGATTGCCAAAAAAAATTTATTTTCCCAATTACAAATCATCATGTCATTATCCTGACTGCGTATGGTCAGCAAAGTTTCCGCAGCGGTTTTTTACCAAGAGTGGAGACGTTTAACCCAGGTGTTGTGAGCAGATTGCGGGTTGGGTAATTAATTTAGCTTATGTAAATTACCCTACAGATGGTAATCGCAGTCTCCAGCCCTCCCGCGTTTGCTTCTGTGCGAAACTTTTCTGTACTATTGCTAAATGCTTCGCTTGCGGGGATTCCCACCTTCGAGTCTGAAGTCGATTAAATGATACCCAGGTATAATTCAGGTTGTGAAGTGTTATGTCTTGCAGTGTGAAGGACACCAAACACCCAGTCTTGGCGTTGTACTGGCACTAACTCCCACCATAGTGAGCTCCGGAGCTGGGGCCAGCACAGAGGGGTCCTGTGGCCCCCCCTGGGAGGAGGCTGGAGCTGATAAATAAATATATTCCCCTCGCCTGCGTGGCCGGCCTGCCTCGCCGCGGGCGGACAGCCACAAGGCTGGATTTTCTGCTGCATAACTCACGTGCAGGCTATAAAAGTCTTTTCTGCAGAGTTCTCCCTGCTCTTCTGTTGGGGGCCTCTGGGCTTCTAGAACAGAAACTGAGCTGCACCTTTAGGGGGAATGCAGGAATAAAATATCTGAGGCTGCATAATTCATATCAGGCACATCAGGAGAGAGTTTAACTCCATCTTAGACCGATCCTTGGCTTTTTCTTCATACAAGTGGTATTTTTCATGAATCTTTATGGCTCATACAGTTAGAACTAACGGTTCAAGGGGAAAGACAGCATTAAATATAGCAAAACATGCCTTGGTTTTAAAACTCGTAGATTTTTTGCACTTGAATGGTTGAATGGGGTGTAAAACTAGTTCTTCCTATGCTCACAGGTTTCTTTTAAAGTCTCTTAAATGCGTGTAATCTAAATTGGTCTCCCAAAGAATATTGGATTGTGTAATTAGCCATATGCTTCTTGCATTGTTAGAAATGGAAGTGGAGTGTTTATCTCTGACATTGTTAAAGGAGGAGCTGCAGACCTAGATGGAAGATTAATTCAAGGAGATCAGATTTTGTCTGTAAATGGAGAGGATATGAGAAATGCCTCGCAAGAGACTGTTGCCACCATACTTAAGGTGAGTACATAATACATTTTAAGATACTGAATTGCAGTCACTGACACTATGCAAGGTGATTATCCTGAAGTGCTATTTACACATACACGGGACAGCTCGAACTGATTACCGAGGCAGGAATTTCATCTGAAATAACTTCAGGAGATTCATTTAAAATCACTTCTCCATGTACATTTAGAAGTGGGATGATACGAAGTGGGAAAACAAAAGCACATGTAGTATTTAGGGATGTACTTGAAAATGCAACTGTATATTTCATATTTTAGAAAAATACTTGGAAACCTGAGAGGCATACAAATCAGAACTGAAATAAAATGCCTTTGGCTTTGCTGTACTAACCTGCAGCTATAAAATGGCAGCTTAAATCTGTTTGTGCACGGCTTCCCGGCTTCCCGGAGTGATTTTATACTCTGAAGTTGTGCAGTCTGGGAGAATTTGCTTTTTTCCATTAAAAAGCTTGTAGCTGCTTGAGTCGGGGGAGAGGGCAGGGGGTGGCCTGGCTGCCAGTGCCTGATGTTAGCTCCTCCGTGCCGCTCCTGGGCCCGACAAGCCTGTTCCAAGGGTGAGAGGACGGGTGGGAGCGATGCTGCGGACCCATTTCTCTTCAAAACTACACCTGGAGGCAAGGGCTTTTTCCCTGCTATCACCACTGGTGTTTTTGCATATGATTTCTTTCGTTCTCAAAGGGAAAGGCTAATTATTTCCTTGCTTTTTCCACTCAGGGTTGGTACCTGGCCAAAAGTTTACCTATTTAAGAGTTGGAAATTGGTGATATGAGGGTATATTACTAAGTTGAGTGCATATGTGTTAAATTCGCCCTTTTCAGCAGCATTTTTCCTCTAAAGTGCTTTCAATGAGTGCTGTTTGTGGCAAACATCTCTTGAAGAGTTGGGATCTTTTTGTTTATTTTTACTGAGTAATTGGCCTTCCACAGTTTGCCTGTAGGAAGATTCATACTGACTTCAGCAACCAGGGATAAACCTTCAGAATAAACCCAAAATCCAGGGATGGGCACTTTTTGTATTGTCTAAATACAAATGTTAATGTTTTGAGCGTTCCTTGTGGTTTTCTTCACAGCATTGTGGTACTGAATATAAACATAATTCTCTCCAGGAGAGTGTCTACTTATATGTCTACTTAAATGCTGTACATTGTGGTTTTTTTTCCAAGTGCGCCCAAGGCCTAGTGCATCTTGAGCTTGGGAGGTTGCGAGCTGGATCATGGCTATCTTCACGGAAGACATCCCAAAACAGCCAGGTTAGTGACAAATTCATATCTATAACATGGAGCCGTGACGGGCAGGACATGGGGACAGCGCTCCTGAGCCTTCCACAGACAATGCTGAGGATGTGGGGCAAAACGTTTTATTGCAGCAATTTTCTGCGTGGAACTGCAAAGTCAGTGTCATGCTGAAATGCTGATTAAGTAGAAGAGGTAGTTCATGTCTTTCTTTTGTTTAAGGGGGTCTTCCTGAGACACACAAAAAAAATGTAATATATTTCGCAAATGGTGATGCCCAGAAATTTTTTTTTTAACCTGCAAAAACGCTGAATGTATTTTCTGCAGCTGTTTTGTCAATCAAAACGAGTTAATGAAACTGAACTGTATCTTTGCCTATCTTATGGCAGAACCACATGAGAGCTGCTTTCCTCTCAAAGAAAACACAGAGCAATTTCCTGCTTCACTTGCTTTTTACCTGAAGCGAGGACAACAATTCATTTTTCAATCAGTGCAGGGCTTTTCCCCTCTCCCCGCGCCCCCCAATCAGCTCAGACACTGATACCATTGGTATTAAACCTGAGGATTGCAAGGGAGAAAAACAAGGCAAGATGACTTAGAAAACTTTTTTTTAATGGATTTTCCTTCCAAAGAGCCAACTGCTTTGCCATGATATCGAAGCTGCCCTTGTCCCTGAGAGGGGAGGCTTGTCCTTGATGTTGCGCATGAACAACCCCAAAAGGGTGCCAAAATCGTAGTCATGTGCTGTGATTTCTTAACTTTCTAAAGTGATGCCGCCTGTTCTCTGGGTGGGTGAAGTGTCAGGAAGGGCTAAAGAGCCCGTAGCCACCCGGGAACAGCTGGGCTAAGCCCAGCTTTGAAAATAATCACTAAATATCGTTGGAGAAACATCTGCACTGCATACAGGGGGCAAGGAAAAATGGAATAACGGAGGAAAGCGATACTGATTGCATTAAGTAAAGACAGCAGTCTCAAATATTACTTTCTTCTGGTCATTGTGTCAACAGATAGCCTAAGGAAGAGGATTGGGATCAAAAAGCCACAGTTAAAAATTATCCACCCAGTTTTACTGTGTAAAACTCACAGCTGAAAGGGAAGCAAAACGCTGTAGTATTTAACATGATTCTAGATAGAAAATCAGATCAAACAACGTCGTCCCCTTTTCTCCGTAGCATAAGAGGCTTTTGCAGGAACCTAGTAATTTCTGTATTTCTTTTAATACAAGAAATCTTAATTGCTGTTCTTAACACAGAGCCATTTGAGAGCCTTCGTCTCAGTGCCCCTAAGTGACTCGGTGATTTTGAGAAGTGAATAAATGTTTCCCAGCAAAAGCGTTCCAAGAGTTATAAAAATCTTGGCAGATAATACTGCAAATCAGCTTGAATGATTTGCACAACTGCAAGCCACATTTCAGAAGCTGCTGGCCAAGAGCATCCAGAACTTTTGTCCTCACTTGGCTTTTTTCTTGGTCCACTGCATACCTTTAGCGGGAGAGATGCAAGCCTTGTGGTGCAGGACAGGGATTTCTTTCACACGCGTTGCAAATTTTGTTCCCTGCCCCATGAATTGGCAACTGGAGGTGGAAATTGTGCACTGCCTGTTGTTCCTCACTGACAGCTGCACACTGGTCAGCCGGGATAAACGCTGCCAGAGCGTTTGGTTCACCGCCTAATGAGTTTGAAGGGAGAAAGCTCTGCTGTGGATGGAAAAGTGGAGACCAGGTCTTTGTTTTGCATAAGGCAGCTCAGCTGAAAAGCTCTGGCCCTCGGTGAAGCCTGTTGTTCAGACGCGCTTCCTAAATTGAGAATGATGTTTCCTCCAGGGGAAGGGTCTGAAGATAAGGCTGGATAAGGAGATAGGGAAAGGAGGGCTGGAAATGGACAGCCAAGAACTGGTTACGTGCACGACTATCTTCAGAGGCTCTCAGAATCACAGAATGATATGGGGTTGGAAGGGACCTCTGGAGATCATCTAGTCCAACCCCTGCCAGAGCAGGTTCACCCAGAGCAGGTTGCACAGGAACATGTCCAGGCAGGTTTGAATGTCTCCAGAGAAGGAGACTCCACCACCTCTCTGGGCAACCTGTTCCAGAGCTCTGCCACCCTCAAAGTGAAGAAGTTCCTCCTCGTGTTTAGGTGGAACTTCTTATGTTCAAGTTTGAGCCCATTATCTCTTGTCCTGTCACTGGGCACCACTGAAAAAATACTGGCCCCTTCCTATTGACACCCACCCTGTAAGTATTTATAGTATTTAAAGTATTCTCCCTTTTGTCAGCTCTAGGACACCCACACCTCATCCCGCACCTGGGATGTGACTCTGGTACTTGGTCAAATGAAAGGAGCGGCTTCAATTACAGGACCTTGTAATCAGACAACACATTCAGCTAAAATAACAAAGCCTGTAGATTAACAAGATGGGTGTAAGTGCCATCCCTGTCCCCTGGGAGAGGAGCTGCTACGTGTCCTGCCAGGTGCACACTCATCCAAGGGTGAGCTGCTTGCAGGGTGCATCGTGGAGGAGATGCCCACAAGCTTTAGCAGCAACCATCATCTCCCCTTCTTCTCAGGGTGGGAGACACACTGGGAATAGCAGAGGAGGGGGATTAATCTTATTTCCTGATGCCCTCTAGAGCAGTCCTGAAGGACGAACACATTAGGTGTGCAGTGCCATGGCTGTGCCCTCAACTCGGGAATGGATTTTGGTAGTTTCTCCCTTTGGAAATGAAGTTGGAGGATTTTGCACTTGCGTGGCCGATGTGGTATTTCCAGTCTGGTTGGCACAGAGCACAGCTGCGCCCGTATGCTGCGGGAACTGGATTAAAGTTAACGTTTGGGTCTGACTCACTAGTTCTGATTTTTTTATTTTTTTTTTTCAGGCAAGCCAACAGAGTGTCCACAGCCACTTCCACCCTGCGCTCGCTCCGGTCCTCTCTACCTTACAGAATTTTGTCAGCACAAAAAGATCTTCAGCAGATGTGTCTCAGAGAAACTCAGGTATAATCTGGGCGGCCGTCAGAATAGCTGCCTGTTATTTGCTTTGTATTTGTGCTGGTTTAAAAGCAAAACTGAATACTTCATGCTGGTTTTCCTACTCAGCCTCCCAGAAGACGTAGCACTGATATTTTAAGACCCAAGCACTTTCCAGCAGATGACATTATTTTTATGTCTGCTAGTAGAGTAATGGTTCCTCTATTTTAAGTGCAGAATTCCTGCTCCCTGCTATTCCCCGACGCCCTTGTCGGAGGCTTAGCACAGGCAAGGTTCTCACATTAGGAACGGTTTTCTCAGGGAATAAAGCTGCCACCACTTCATTTATGTCTTTGTTGCTCTTGAGCGTATGAAGGGGTGTTTTGTAATGAGAAAGTCACGATGCTCAGTTTGCAGATTTAGCAAGTGCTGAATCTACAACGTGCGGCAGCTTGTGGAGAGGCTGCGCCTCGGTGAGCTCTGGCCTGGGTCAGGAGTCGGTAACCCTTGCTCACGTCTGACCGTGGCCTGAAGACATTTCTTCTGCCAGTTTGCCTGCGCTGGAGGAGGCGTGTGGCTTTTTGGGCAGCCTTCCTTGTGCCATTTTGAAGGGCCCTGTGGCGCTGAGGATTCAGCATCCCTGGGGCTGGGCTTCCCGCTGCCCCTTAGCTGTTCTGCTGCAGGTTTGCAGAGCAGATATCTGCCCAAGCACACGTGCGTGGCAGTGAAAAGTACTGATATGTGTTACTCAGAATCATTAACTCTTGAAAGAGACTAATTTTGCTTGCTTTCTAAAAGGTTCTTAAAGTAGTTTAATTAAAGCTGGTAGTATTAGGGGTAGAGCAGAGCCCAGGTCCTGACTTACACATCAGCTTTTTGGCTGTTTAGTCCCAGCTCAAATGATTTTTTGGAAGTGTCCCTTTTTTTTCTTATTTTCTTTTTTTTGTTTGTTTGGGTTTTTTTACTGTTTTGAGTACTTCTAAATGTCCTATGGCTAGATATATGCCAGCCAGACTTCCTGTCTGTCTATTATTTCCTAATACAGCACAGATTAGGAAAGGAAATCAATGGAACCTCAACCAGTCTCAGACCAGCCGTGTGCCCTACCCTTTGTGGTAGGGACGCTGTGATTTATGAATAATAAGCCAACCTTTAATGGAGTGCAACACACAATAGGGCTTTTCTTCAGGCCGGCAGAGCGCTGCTATTCAATAGATTGGGGTGAGCGGTGGCTGCACTACAATGGGCGTCACGGTGGCATCCATCAGCCGGAGCGGTGACATCCATATTCATCCCTGGGTGACACAGGAATCCCGTCCTCCTCACGTGAGCGGCGCTGCCTGGTTTGGCACAGGAAGGCTCCGCTTCTGCTCGGCGATAACTCTGACTAGGCAGCAAGGGACCATTGTCACCTGACAGCGTTATCTCTTCATTATATTATCTCTTAATTACAGAAGCTAATTGTTTGTTTCTTTATTAGTAGGAGCAGATACGGGCCCAAGGACTGTGGAGATAACAAGGGTCAGTGAGTTATTTTCTATCAATTCAAAAACCTGACACCTTTAACTGAAGCTGTTAATTTTTGTAGCATTTCTCAGAAGTAAAATTGCATTATTTGTGTTTGCAGTAGGCTGGTGGATGTACAGCTGTGTAACGGGCCCTGCATGTGGGAGGACGCATGTGTCAGTTAATCCTATCTATTTTCTCCCTGTTCCATAAATCAAATGAGACAGTTATTTCTATACCCCAAACACTGACCTCTAAAAGTTATTCCAATTGCAAATGTTGTTTTCTTTTGCTTTTATTTTAGGGGCCAAATGATGCGCTTGGTATCAGTATAGCAGGAGGGAAGGGAAGTCCATTAGGAGATATTCCCATCTTCATTGCCATGATCCAAGCCAGTGGTGTGGCTGCACGTACACAAAGGCTCAGAGTGAGTAAAGGGGTTCTCTCAACATTACCTGTTTCATCTGCCCTGTGTCCCACAGAGAAGGAGCCTCAAGCACTTCTGTATATGCCATCACTTTGATAATGTCTCATAGACTGCTCTGCTTCTTTATGTAAAAACAAAACCAACCTCACCCCCCAAAAAATCCAAACCTGCACTTCTCTTCCTTTTTTAACTATACTGCATCTTGGGATAATGGCAATTGTTGCCCACACTGGAAAAGTGACATTAAGAGAAAATGCAACACATTTTGCAGTGGTTTTTGAATGTATATTTTGATCCAGACCCAGGGAGGGCAGCAACATTGCTCTCTGGAAATCACAGGCATTTGGGGGACTGGAGGCTGGGCATCATGTAAAGCTCAAACCAGGTAAAAACCATGTCGGAAGTTAGTTGTTTGATTTCAAGGCCCTTATAAACAAACGCCAAAATAAGGCACTTATATCAGGCCTACAGGATACATGGGTTTCCAGGAATGACCATGGTGAACCCTTTCCATTTTGGAGAGAGTTTCAAGGTATCATTAGTATTGAAAAGAACTTATTAACAGATATATAGGATTGCTTTGGCCCATGAGATTCATTAATACACGCTGCTACATTCATGCCATGTCTCTAACAGAATTGCACAATAGCACTAAGTGCCAGGGTCAAGATCATTGTTATGTATAAGAAGAAGAAATCATCTAGGTTAATTAGATTAATATCAGAAGTGCCTTCTTTCATATACTGCGTTCCACCTGTGCACACATAGTCAGAATATGAACTTGTCTGCACATGTGGACACAAATTAATCCTTTCTGGGTGGGAGGACAGCAGTGAAAATCTCACTCTCTCTGCTTGCAAATAGAGTAAAATACAACCCATCTTTGTTTCTCTGATCGCATTGTTATTTTTAAAAAATCCGTGTTGTACTTGCTCTGAAGAATGGTAAATGATCACTAGCAATGCAGAATTCTCACAAAAGGGATCCTGCAAAAGAGAAGCATGACTGTGCGGTGCCAAGTTCACGAGGAATTTTAAGCATTCTTAATTTTAATTTTCCCTAATGCTAGTAATTTTCCATTGCTGTTGTACTTTCAGGTTGGAGATCGGATTGTCAGTATTAATGGGCAACCTTTGGATGGGCTGTCTCATGCAGATGCGGTTAATCTACTAAAGAATGCTTATGGGAGCATTATCCTGCAGGTATGGTGATAAATTGAACATGCAGCTGCATGAGGGTAGATAAATGGCAGTCAGGAAAAAAACCAAACCCTAAGCATCACTGGCACAAGGCATCACAGCATTGCAGGGTGCTTGCTGATGGGAATTACACAGAATGAAAGCGAGAAATAATTTTCATTCAAAAATTCTTTATTGCCACTCATACAGGCTGTGAGCACGATTATATAAAAGCGTAACAAAGGGAACAAAATAACTTGTTGCTATACATGATAAATCAACAAGCTTCCAGGTTGTTTTTTTGTTGGGTTTTTTTTTTTAATTTGAAATTAACTAGGAACAAGAAATTATGTGTGTGTGTATGTGTGCGTGCGTGCGTGTAACTACACTGTGGCCAAACTGCCCACGGTGTTAATTTCCTTCTTCTTGAAAGGGGGAGAAGAAAGAAATGCGGGCGGCCTTTAGTAAAAATGATAGCATCATCATTAAGACAGTGCTGCCCAGAATTGATTATTCTACAGGTAATGAAAAATAACACTCAAGAGAGAAAAACAGTGTTATCACCACCACGTTTATGTGCCAGCCAAAAGGAAGGCATGTTCTGCCACTCGGGCTCTAATTGCTGCTTGCCAGTGCATTCATCTTTAGTTTATTTTTATGTTTACACAAAGAAATGAGAAAAATACTTGCCGGAGAGAATTCAAAATACTACTCATTTGCAGAATTATTGTAACAATCGGAAAAAAAGCTTAAGATGTACCGCTAAAATCTACTCTAATTTTCTTTATCGTCGTGGCATATTGGACTGGAACACATCTTGAGAGGTTTTTGCCAGCTTCTTGCTTGCATTGCAACACAAATGTGACTATAAAAAATGAGGGGGAAGAAAAAGATTAAAAAAAAAAAAAAAAAAGGAAATGAAAGGAGATGATAATAAACTTAGTTTTAGACTTGCTTATTCTTGGTTTTGTTTGTCCGTGAACTGCTGACCTGGTAAGTGATGAGCCGGTTCCAGAGCAGATGGTGTATTTGTGTAGTTCCATTGAAGTCAGAGGAAATACACAGATATACTCCAGCTGAGGATTTTCTGTTAAATTATAGTTATCATATTGTTACTAGCGTTGAGTAATTTCACTTCTCATGTCAACAGTATTCCCTGAATAGAAAATAAAAGCTTGCTGCAGAACCCAAAATTGCTTGAAAAGCTTGAAAGCTGTAATACAGCGTATTCCACCTCATCGCGTATTTAAAAATATTCCCCATGGAGCAGGCTGGCGGTTGGTCCCTCACAGAAACAAAGAGGTTCTTCTGGAAACGTCTTTGGGGTTTGTCACCTGATGGGTTTTCCTCACGCGTTTTTGCTTTCTGACTTAAAATGGGCTTAACACTTTTTGCAGATGATACGGGTTTGTTCTGATAGAACAGAGTCTATTTTCCTCTGTTAAAAAGCTCTTCTGTGAAGGCTGGGACGCTATATTTTAATACCGGCAGGGAGAAGTGCCGAAGACCTGCCCTAAGCGTGGGTACCTGCCGTGCTCACCGCAGGTCCTGCTCCATCACCGGATTGTTGGGTGGGTTGGTTGGTTGGGTTTTTTTATTAAAACAATCTAAATGGAATAATCCTATCGCTGTGATAATCGTGACTGATGTGTCATTAAGTAATTCTATTTATTATCGGGTTAGACCACTTCATGGCAAACTGCTTTGAAAGGTCAGATAATTGCGTTCAGCGGTGTGGAAAGGCTTATTATCGGTCCGTCCTGGGAAGGATGGTAAAGGAGTTTGCAAATGCTGTTTGCAAATGGGAGATTAGGGTCTCGGGGGAACAATCATCCCTTTCGGCTGTTTTGATGCTTTGGTTTAATTTAATTTCTTTTCTGCAGGTGTGGTAATGAGATAAGGGGAAGCTTTTTTACGAGGTTGTTGAACTCTGATACGTTCTTACTGCCAACTGAAGATTTTGGAATACAGATTTATTTCATTTAACAACAAAATATGACAAATAGGGGCTGGGTCTCTCTCCCCCACTACAAGGGGAAGGAAAACTTAAGGGCGTCTTTACTGGCTGAGCCGGGTGCAGCTCCCTTGTCGGCCGGACCCCTTCATTTAGGGCATCCGAGAACCTCGGTCCTGGGATGCAAAATTTGCATGAGAAACTAATCTTCCTTCCTAGAAAATGCTACCACCCTCTTGGCTCCCCATGATTAGCAAAAGGGAAATATTGTGGTGGAAGAATTGTGAGCATTCATTTAAAAACGGGGATTTATATAATGGATTTATTTTTTTAGTTCAAAAAGGTACGTTTCCCTTAAGCCATGCTCACAGCAAGGACTGGAAGAAGTACCTGTTAATTTTGGTAAAATAAGGCTGTAGATAGCTAGAGGAAATACTAAAAATATATTTACTGGGTATTTCTCACTGTCTCTGAGCCGAGCTCCTGCGCTGTACCGTAAACATCGAGCAGAGAAGAGTATCTCATCCCAAGGAGATGGAGTTAGGGGATAACCACAGCGTGTAGTCGTTAGGAAATTAATGTCCTTTCAGCTGTAAATGCTTAAAATCCAAAACGCTTCCTAGTGGTTTCCTCGAATTTTTTCCAGAAAAAGCAAAGAATAGCAAATGGGCATACAATGAAAGGTTAAGAAAAAAGCTGAAGTGGGCATTGTCACTTCATTTTTAATAAACCCCAGTGGGCCTGCAAGCTGCAAGCTTTTATTCTTAGGAGGCCAAACCCCAGAGCTCGGCGTGCAAGTAGCTCTTTTCTCAGGACGGCCATAGCTGGCTTCGTACCTCACCCACACAACATGGAGATGGTGGCCTTAAAAAGCCTGAGCGAGTTGGCTGCCTCACAGCCTGTCAAAATGTCATTAGCTCTATTAATTACTGCGTGGTGGCAATTCATGAGGGTTTCAGAATAACACAGGGGTCAGAATTGGGAAGTTTAAGAATCCAGTTGGTGGGATTCATGCTGGAAATTGCAGAAAAGTTGAAACCAAGGATTAATTTCTTCCCTGCTCGGCAAACAAACCAGTCTGAGGTATTTCAGGGCTGTAATCCCGTGGATCTCTGTGGGAAACCTTTACTTTCAAGCGCAATCCTGGACACCTTGTGGTGGCTCTGAGATGTACCTATTTCCTTGACAATGTAACATTTTTCTCTGGATTATCCAGAAAAACTGTCCCCGTCTTCTCAATGTCTGAAGGGAAAGCTTCAGAGCAAAGTTTGCATTTCAGCCCCAGAAAGGTGGCTGCTATTAACTCTGTTATTCGAAAGTATTGAATTAATAGGACATTTAAGAGAGTAGAACTTGTATTTGAAATTTGCTTGGAAAAAAACCCACCAACAATTACTTTTCCTAATGTATCAGCTGTTTTCTACGTAATTAGCCAAGGTGGTTTTGGTATTAAGTGAACAGACAGGGTATTTCATTGCATCTTTCTGTATAGGTCGTGGCTGATACCAACATCAGTGCCATTGCTACCCAGCTGGAGAGCATGTCTGCGGGGTGCAACTTCAACTCTTCTGCTGAGCATCCTTCTGAAGATCCCGAGTAAGTTTGTACTGAGTCTGCGTGACCGAGGTGAATTCCTACGCCCCATGCGAGGGAAAAGCCCAGGGTGGGGAAGGAAGTCTCTCCCACTGCCTTTCTCTCTAATTTTCCATCACCTTTAAAATGAAAACTGTGACCTTCTCCGAGCTGATTACAGACTCATGGCCATCTTCACCTGCTGACAGAAATTGCTTGGGTAAATTGGCACCAAATGTGTTTCCAAGCACTAGTTCTGGACATTCTTCAAAAAAACTTTTCTCCTTCCTTTTCTGATGCCTGATGCTCTTGTCTGTGGGCTTCTTTGCCCAAAAGGAGTTATGATCGTAGCAATTTGAAGTAATTCATTGTTGCCAGACTAAGGCAGGAGGCTTAAAAAGCCTGGTATCAGAGGCAAATATTTCAAAACACATCCCAGAACTTTCTTAGTCTTTTAAATCTTTTTAGCTTTACAATCTGAAAAAGTCTGATTAAAAAATCGTCTACTTGCAGCATTTTTTTATGGTGATGGAAGTTAGAGATCTAGCCCTCCCATGGCCATGCGTCATTCTCCATTGTGTGCTTTTTAGGGCAGCTCATAGCATCCCAGTTCTAATTTTGAAATTCATTTTGTCTTCATTTTCGTTCATTAGCTTCATTATGTTCTTCATTTTCATTCTTTGATTCATTCTGTTTATCTTAAGAAGCTGAGATGCAAGTTGCTGCCCTACCTCAGGGGTTTTTGAGTATAAAAGTTAAGCTTTTTGTGCTGCATTCTCTCGTCTGACAATGTGAGATACTGCTTTTATTGCTGCTCTCAAAGGAAAATTGCTTACTTCACAAAAGGATTTGTATTCTCTTTTCATATCAAAATAGTAAGGAAATTTGAATGTGAAAATATGAATTGGAATTAGGTAGGGGTATGAATTCGTTCTGTCCTACAGAATTGGCTAGATATTGGTCATCATTGGCTGCACCCTTATATAGGTGGAAGATGCCAAACAGCTTTTGTCCACAATAATTCTTCCTAAATACGTAGACATTACTTTTGCAAATTTGAGTTGGAGATATATACAGATATATATATATATATGAGTGGTCTAAATTCCATCAAAAATCTTCCTGTGCTCAGTGCAGACAGCAAAACCCCTTGGAGAGAGTTCAGGCTCTGAGTGAGGGGCTCTCGGGAGCCAGCCTGGGGTTCGGAGGCGCAGGGTTGTAGGTCAAACACAGGCTGTTAGAAAACAGCCCAAAGAGCCTGCAGTAGAGCCGAGACTGTAACAGACACGAGTCTATTAGACTCGTTCCTCCGAAGTCATAAAGTAAAATGCTGTAAGAAAATTGTTGCAGTAGCCACTTAATGCAGACAAAAGACACCAACTTGGCCAGGAGGAAAGCAAACTCTCCTTTACCTACGTGCAGCGACTGCAGATGAAGGGAATCTCACTTCTGCATCAGAGACGAGTGCTCTTGTTGAGCTCTTACTAAAAATAAGTATTTTCAAAGCGAGGAACTGAAGTTCAGGGAGCAGCGTTTGGACTCCAGCGCTGCACGGCAGCGGATTTTAGCGCCAGGACAAGAGTCGTGGTTTGTGACTGCGTGAAACACTTCTTGATAGATAAGTCTCTCTGTAAGTATTCCTTCTGCATAAAGTCCCCAGAGACAGATGTTGCTATTCTAAGTGATATTTGTTGTGTTTTCAGAGCACCTCAGCCTAAGATTATTACTTTGGAGAAAGGCTCTGATGGACTGGGATTTAGTATTGTAGGGGGGTATGGAAGTCCCCATGGAGACCTGCCCATTTATGTCAAGACTATATTTGCCAAGGTATCTTTTTTTTTGTTTGTTTTCTCCCTTTTTCTGTAATATCTTTAAAAATAAACCTAAGATTTGGCTTGGATTATATATTATGTAGTAGAAAGCAAAATGTACTGTCTAAGTACATTGATGTAAGTGGACCCAGAGCTCTCAGCCGGCTTCTCCGTTTGTATTTCATATTACTGATGGCTGAAACAAGATACTTTATCTCAGCAAAACTGCTCTGTGTACTTGGGAAACTTGCTTTTTATATATTAAAATATTTATAAGGCAGTTTTCTATCTGTAAATCTCAGAGAGCCTTCCAGGAGGTGTGGAGGCATCACTTTTCCCACTGTACAAGAGAGGAGGCGGTTGCAGAGATGCTGTGTCTTTGTGGTGGAGCTTCAGCTGCCAAACCAGCAACAAGCTCCTGTGTCCCCTCAGCGAGAAAGTCATCCCCCGATGGTCCCCTCAGTGAGAAAAAACACCAAAGGCGAAAAGGCCGTACCCTGTGGCTTGATAATGAATTGGCTTATGCATCAGTTTTGGCTTTACTTGCTGTCCCTTGCTTCCAGCTTCTCTCTCACGCCTCTCCCCAAGTGCTCCTCTCCCACTCGCTGCCTCAGCCCATCTCTGACCCCAACCCAGGGTCTCACGGAAGGAATTGGGGGTCCCAGCAGTGGCTCCGGCCACCAAGGCTGAGGTGGAAAGGCAAACAGCCCCAGGATGGCCACTGATGCAGAGCGAGAAGTGCTCCTTTGCTAGAAATGTGCTCAGGGTAGGCCAGCAAGATACCTCAGGCATGGACACATGAAGGGAGATCTGGAAATGGGGGGAAGGAAAGGAAAACAGTGGGAATTAGGGATACTTTCCATAAAGTAACTTCAAAGTCACACAGTTGCTTCTGGCAGGGTAGATGATGCAATTAAGAAAACTTCATCTTAAGGTGGAGAAGAAGTCATGTCCCCTCTGCTTCTGTGATGCTGGGGCTTGAACCACAAATACCTGGTTTTTTCATAATTTTCAGTAATTAACATGGGAAGATATTATGTCTTTAAACTGATGTTTGGATTTACAAGTTCCTAGATGTGGACACAGCTGAAAAACCCTAAATTGAAGCTAGAATGCACTGATGGGGCCATGGAGCGGAAGTGGACACCATGAGCTGACCTCTGGGCAGGACAGGGCTCAGGATTGAGACAAAAGAGCTGGACTGGGGCCTCTGGAGGAGAACAGCCGTTTCTGAAGCTCTGTGGGAGCTTCTGAGGACCTTCCATGGAGCCCAGCTCCATCTGGGGCTTGGGGCTCTTCTGCTGCATGAGCTCTGTGTCCGTCTCCCTCCCCATATTTTAATCTGTTTCCCAGCGCTGGGTGTGGGGTACAATTAAATGCTGCTTTAACGAGCCTCTGCGTAATCAGAAAAGCCAGGACCAGTCTTTACACTGATGTTTCTTGAGGGACAAGACAGTTCTCCTCTTCCCAGGGGTTCCCTGAGCCCTGCAGGGTTGGGGAAGCAGGGTGAGCAATGGCCAAGGGTTTGAAGCACCCGGGGAGGAGTCACCACTGCCACTTCCCACATTCCCTACCCAGTTACAGCAGGATTCCCCCGTGCTGCATCCCTCCTCATTCCATCCCATCGGCATTGTGGGGCTGGTGAGAGCCTGGCCCAGGTTGCCCAGAGGAGCTGTGGCTGCCCCATCCCTGGAGGGGTTCAAGGCCAGGTTGGAG
>JAOXNO010000004.1:31728818-31742279 GCA_028565335.1 Limnodromus scolopaceus
ACTGCCTTGATCTGCTCAAGTTCCTCCTTCTTCTTGCTCAGTTGCTCCTCCAGAGCAGCAACCTGCTGCTTCAGCGCGGAGACTGCACTGGGCTCTCCAGCATCACCAGGCTGAGGACCACAGCTCTCCTTGTCCTCTCCAGCCCGGACATTCTCCTCCTCAGCTTCTTTCAGCACGTTTAGAGTGACTTCGCTCACACTTAACTCCCCTTCCCCAGGGTTTGTGTTCTCCTCTGCAAGCTGGAGGGTGCCCAGTGATGTTGGCTCACCCTCAGCCAAGGCAGAGCGACCGCTGGTGTCGGTGGCATCACCCTCCTCACCTCCACTCTCCATCACCACCTGCAGCTGCAGTGCAACGGGATGCTGGTTCTGCCATGGGGGCTGCATCTGCACCAGCCCCGGGCTACCTCCACCGGGATGCTCCTTCTGGCCCAAGGAGACATCCTGCTGCGAGCTCATTTGCCGGGGCAGATTTAACACGATGCCATCAGAGCCGGGGTGAAACGTGCTTTCGGAGCCGCTCTGCTTGTGGCAGGGCTGGGAAGGGGGCCGGAGGGGTGAGGGCACCCGTCCGTCCCCCGGTGGGCTCTGGCCGGGCGGCAGGGCAGCTGGCATGCTGGAGGCTCGCAGTAGCTGTGGTCGCCCCCAGAGCTCATCCTCCTGCCGCCCCAGCTCCACCTGCCGCCGCGTCTCCGCCAAAAGGGCTTTTCTTCGGTAACTCGGCTCATCAGCCACAGGAAGGGTCAGCTCGTTGGGCAGGAGGGGACGGGGGATCTCCTCCGCCCCAAGGGATGCCTTTCGCTGGGGGAAGGAGCAAGTCGCCGTCCAGCTCTTGCTGGGGGTGGACAGGCATCCACGGGAGCTGTTCTCAGGCAGGCTGAAGTTTCGGGGTAGGGTGCTGAATTTCGGCTGCTTGGCTTTCCGGTGGATGTGAACCCTTCTGATGGTGTGGCCTTTCTCAATGTCATCCACATACTTCAGGAAGTCCAGGTCCAAGTGAAAGCCGTACGGCGTCTCCACAGAGTAGGGGAGGCTGCGGGGCTGCTCCCTCTCCCCATCGGGTTTGGGTGGCTGGTCATTTGCTGAAACAACCCAAAGGAAAGAGATAATTGAGTTTTGAAGACAACAACAAAAAAAAAACCAAGCAAAAATTACGTTTAGAGCAGGGAAAAAACATTACTGCTTTTTTCATCTCATTTTCAGGCAGGCGGGGGCTGCAGTTTGTCATTGTAGAGGCTCATGGTGAAGCTGTGCAAAGATGCAGCAACATGTGCAAAGGTCTGATCCGTTTTTCCGGAGGTGAATCAGGTAATTGTTGCACTGAGGAAGCCGAAAATTTGCTGAAATTGTGGCTCTAATTGGCAATTAAGCAAACAGCAGGTATTGCAGGCAGAGTTATGTGTCTGTGTAAGTATAAAAAGCTGCCTGATGTATAATAAATCCAGCTCAAAAATACAAAGGTGGAACCAATCTGTGACAATTACATTTTTCAAGGCTCTTGGTTTGGTTTTAACTTTTCTGTGGCCGCGCACGGCAAGCAGGAATATCATTGCACTGTTTCAACTGCAAACACCAGGTCACAAATTATTCCTTGGAAATGATAAATACTGCACCGGGCAGAGGCCGGACCCAGACAGCGCCAGCTGGGGCTGCTTTACACAGCCACAGCCATGCGAAACACGTGCCTCCCAAGGTGACCGGCTGCACGGCACCGAGCACGGCTTTTAATTGAGGAAAATCGCCACGAAATGCGTGACAGTGTGTCCGCCCACCCAGCCGACGCAGGCAAACCGCAACGGCTCCAGGTTTAATACTGCTTCCCTGCAGCCCGAGGCTCCTGGTTTTATACAACTTCATACGGTCAGAACCAGGCTGCAAAAATTCACAGCCCCCAAATTTCAGCCTTGAGGGTGGAAATAGTTAAACCCCTGCGTGATTGCTTGCTTTCCTTTATGCAGCAAGCCCCTGAAATAAATCACTGCGGTTTGAGCTGCTTTGCACCTCTGAGCCGTGCTCAATGAGGAGGAGGAGGAGGAGCAGCTCGACCAGGAGAAGCCAGGTCTCACGGCTGCTCCCTCTATCTCCATCCTGGTGCAGCACCTGCGTGGGGACCAGGAGAATTTGGCACAGCTTTTGGTGTCATTGGTCACAGAGCAGCACCGAGATGCAGCCGCCTTTCTGGTGGGAAGCAGCACGTGAAAGTCAGAGGAATTACAGAGGGAAAACATCACGTAGGGAAACGCGGCACAAGGGGAAAGCTTGGCTGGTGGGAGCAGAGGACATGTGTCCTGCCTACACACCACAGAGGACAGGAGGACAAATCGGGGCTGAACTGAGAGCTGTGACCATGTTTTTGCTGCGGTTTAGGAAGTCTGCATAATACATGAATGATGCTTTTTTCATCTCCTGGCCCTAGTGCGTATCTATAGAAAACAGGTTATTTGCAGTATTTCTGGTAAGGAAATTACTCCAGGTTGGGGTTTTGTCTCAAGAAACAAATGAGCAAACAAACATCCCATAGTCTCCATACCATCTGTCTTCTCCATGGTGTGGTCTAATCGGGCCGTCAGTTAACCATCCTCTGACAAGCTAGGGCAGATGAGTTGCTGCAACCTTGAAAAAAAGGAACGGATACTTTTAATTAAAAAAAAAAAAGGTCAATCATGCAAACTTCTCCTTAAAGCCTTACACCTCTTCAGAGGCCATCCCCTCTTATTCCCCATATTCTGCAGCCCAACTGTGTCTGCTAAGCATTTTCAAGCTACTTAAATCAATAGCTCCTTTTCCAGTGCAAGACTGCAAAAGAGAAAGGAGAGACGTTTAGGATAGTTTCTACTGGGCTTGAGATAGATGGCACAGGGACTCTTCACCAATTCCTGTAAGCTGGACATATTCAATATAACATCTCTGAAAATAGCAAGAGATATAAACCATACACATAAATGAGTGGTTTGTTGCCTTTTTTAAAAAAAAAAAAAATCCATAACAACCAAAGATTCAAAATTTATGTTAAACCTTGTTCAAAGGAAGCCCATTAGTTCAAAGCACATCCACACCATTATAAAGACCCTTTACCAAATTGCACTAAAATACCGACAAATTGCTTTCATATCAGGGAAGATCTTCAGGTGGAGATCTCCCATAGGCTACACCGTGACCTTCACATCCAGCCTGGTCTGTACTGCCCTCCATCTCTCCCATCATATGGACACAGGTGAGACCCTCCTGGAGCACGACAGGAGATTAAGGCTGGGAACAACCCAGAAAAGTTCTCAGTGAAGGTTCTCTCCTCCATGCCCTTTAGAAAGACACGGGGAGGAGGCTGGCAAGGGTGAAGGAGGTCAAGGCAGTTGGATATCACTGTAGAAGGCCTCCTGGTCTGCACAAGAAGGACAACATTGCTCAGAGTGAGAAGGTCTGCTTTTTTAATTCTGGCTAAAAAGCGGGAGGTTCTTGTACAGTAGGTTCCTTGTTTAGATTTTCCTTCAAGTATCTAATTTGTTTCCTGGCCAGAGATGGTCCCACAGCAGCTTATCCGGCAAGATAACTGGATATGCAGTAAAGATTAGGATATATAGAGTACAGGGGTGCTGCTGTTATTCTCTGCTAGAAGCACTGACACAACGTGGTTTAACTACAACAAAGATGAGCAGGAAAACAAAGTCAAATCCTGCTGCACTGTGATCATAGGACAGATACTTTGAAAGATCAAAACCTTTTAAAGAAACAATTAGTTCTGTCAGTCAGGTAGACACGTTTAATGTCCATGTATAGCCCTGATGGAAAGTTGGGAGGGTCCCAACCCAAGGAGAACATCAAAACTCTCAAAAGCTCCTCCAGCGTTAGGACCTCCTTGATGCTCACATAGCCAGATGGCAACACTGATGCCCGCCCAATGCCAGATGAGCTTCTGAAACACCTTGACCAGTGGCCTCCTGACATGCTCTCCAATTAACTGCTCTTCTTCTATAAAGGGCAATTCCTTCCGTCTCCTCCTGCCAATAAACAGCACGTGCCAAAACGAACGCTAAACTCTTTCTCAAATGTTTTCTTTTAAATTTTCCAATAACAGTCAATTATGGATCCCAGCTACAGTCTGACTAGCCACGCTTCACGCTTCTAGGTCATATATTTAGAAGGGGGGGGAAAGCCAGTGAATAGGACGCTTTTTAATATCTAGATAATTGCATCTGTTTGGTTCATTTATGAGCTGGCTGGGTCCCAACTCTGCAGCCCAAATTGATACTACCACTTCTCTCTTTTGACCAATCTACTTCAAAATTGCCTCATAAAAGGATGCTGAATGTACCCTACCAGCTTGCTGATGTCCTCCCGTCCCCCTCCCGGGGCAGCTCAGGTGTGGGGCAGATGGCTTTGAGCCAAAACAACAGCTCCTTGGCCCCCACGTGTGCTGTCCCATGCCTGTCCCTAATAAAAATGAGATAAAAAAAGGAATTCATGTGCCAGAAGCATACTTGTATATCCAGGGTCCGGCCCACAATTCTGGGCAGGGCAGTACTTTTAGGTGGGTCTTCAACCTGTTATGCTGACCCTCTGTCAGGTTCTGTATTTGCTGAGTTTTCCTCTCTTAAATAAAATTGAAGAAGACTCATTTTCCTCTCCAGGCAGGCAACATCGCCACACGCACAGCATTGCTGATTTTTACCTTGAATGAAATTACATTGCTTTTCTCAAGGCAGGAATAAATATGTACAGAAATGGAAATCAAGAAGGCAAATATGTGAGAAGGCAACAGCACAGAGCTGTTTTATCCCCCGGGGCAGCCCATTTGCAGGGACAGTGTACTGTCTTTTTAACTGGCCCTGTCTCAAACACTGCTCTTTACAGTCACATTTTAACCCCTCTTTTAGTGTGTCCCCCTTGTCAGGCAATGTAAGCGTCCTCCCACTCCCCCATCCACCCCAGCCAGCAGAAAGGAGAACAGCATTACACCCCAGAGGGTTTAAAGATGAAATTAACTGAACCACAAAGACAAATATATATGAATGCCATTCTCTGACAGCATCTTGCTAGTAATTTTAAATTGGAAACATTTAACCCTGTGCCTATAAATAGGAAGATAATTCATCCCCGCTGAGCAGCACGTTAGCACAGTCTCATTAGCTGTAACACAACAGTTTTTTTGCCTGTCGTGTTCTCCTGCACTGCAGCAATGGCTTTAGCACTTCGTGGAGGAAGGAAAAACTATGGTTACAAAAGCATCTTATCGTGTTACCTTCTCGTGCTCCCACCTACAAGCCCATCGAGGAGTAGAAGTGCTTGCCTCCCTCAAAAGCATCTTTTCCCATGCTGAGAGCCAGCAGCGAAGGGTTTGGAGCAGCAAACGTGCCTTTTCCAGTTGTTAAAAAGTTGGTCAGCTGAGCAGTGACCTTGCTCGGAAAGCAAATACAAGTTTAAAACAAGAAGCACAAAAGAGGGATTAATTTTCTAATAAAGCAGCCCATCGCTCTCGTATGACCTTTCCGAGGACAGTTCAAGCCTGCTGTATAAAAATGAGTTACTTTCCGCAGCACGGATAACTTTTCCATAAAACACAAAATGCCAAGCACTGCTTGGGCTGTCAGCGGGCTGCCTCCCTCATCAGGAAAGATTATTGAAAAGACAGTCAATTATTAACGATACGGTTCGAACTGTACCTGATGCTGCAGGCTGCAGCCAGAGCTCGCCCTCTGCATGCTGCACCTCCCAGGCTGAAGGCATTAGCTATTCTGCTGAGCGCCTCTCCCAAGGAAACGCAAGCGGCTGCCGCGATTAAAAGGCGGCATCTTTTAATAAGAAGCCGCAGAAGGTCTCAACGTCCGGAATTAATCCTGCTGAAGCTCCGTTCCCACACGCGGAACAGAAAGAGCCCCTCGCCCCTTTACCCTTCTCCCCAGAGCTCCGACCCCTCACGTTGCTCCCGTCCATCCGCCGTGTCCCCAGGAGATGCTGAGCAGGACCCGGGAGGGGGGATGGCGAGGAGGCGGCTGTGCGTATCTCGCCACCCCGGAGGCTGCGAGGAGGGACAGGCAGCCGCCGGGCTCTCGTGGGTGCCGGTGGGACTCGCCAAATAAACCTCTCCAGCCTTTTGCAGCAGGGTTATCACTGCAAACTTCAAATTTGAGGCGTGGGGGCAGCTGGCAGAGCAGACACGGCGTGCTTTTGTGCGGCTGGGTGATGGGCAGAGAGCCCGTCCCAAGCCCCCGCGCTGGGGTTGCTGTCGGGCATCCCAGATCGCTGCACCCTCAGGCTGCCAACCGGGAAAAAAACCCCCTCAGCCTCTGCACTGAACTCACAACAACTTCACTTTTGCAAAAGCAGGTTCAGCCCCTGCCCCGGCTCCCTGCAGCCCCGCAGCTGGGCTGTGAACCTCTTCCAGGGCCAGGAAAGAAACTCCTGGAAAGCAGAGGCATCCCACTGGGATCCGGGGGCTCCGCCGGGGGCTTTCACCACGGACTCACATCATGGAGCGGCGCCGCCACCTTTCCCATCGCTTAACAAGCAACCAAATTCTCATGTTGGTAGGAAAAAACAGATTTCATTTCTCTCTGCCTGCAGAACAGAGCTGCTGGCACGCCGGCAGCTCACTGCGCGCCTGCAACTACTGAATGTAACTTTAACAGATGAAATCTGAAGAAAAGCAGAAAAGTTTTGCCTTTGCAGGAAGTGAAACAGCCTGCACATGTACAGAAACGGCAGCAGTTTGTCCTTGCTCACACTCCCCGAGGCACGGATGGGTTAACTTCTTACCCAAGGAATGAAAAATAACCCCCCCCATTTCAGCAGCTGCTTAAATGCCGCCTTTCCCATTAAATACCGCCTTTCCCACTCGGCTCCAGCATCCCACACCACACAGGGCCCTGACTCGGTGTTGATGGCATTCTGCTTTCACAAGCAATTACTGAACTCCGGGTTCAAAACAAACTTAAGAGCACAATTGGCTTATTTTCTGTCAAATTCTTCTGGTTTAGTTACCCTTGTGCATCTTTTCTGAGCGTATTCGGTTGCTTATGTTTTCTAGATAAAATAGCATGATAGAAAAAATATACATATTTCTATATGGCACTTATTTTAAAGTAAGCCTAAAAGAATTGTTTTGTTTTCCCACTGGAAAGACCCAGCAGGAAGCTTTTATCTGGAGCATTTCCTTATTGCAATTACACACATAAGACCTACAGCTTTTCCCAGATGTAATCCCTGTGGGCCTGAAGAAGGTCTTCAAGTCTATGTCCCCCTAAATAAGCTTTTAATCAGGAACTACAAATGGATGGAGTCTAAACATGCAAATTAATTAATTACGGGTTGGTGCTTGGAGCTACAACTGGCTTATGATAGTTTTGCCCAATGGGACTGGCACAGGGTGGGAAATGGGGAAGGGTTTCACCTGGGCATGGCCTGAGATCGCCCCGCCAGGGTGAGGACTGAGGTCATGGCCTAAAATTGCTGCTGCTTTATGTTATACAGCAGCTGTCAGGGGGGATTTCGCTTTGCAGGCTGCTCCCACGGATGATAGGAAACAGACGGCCATGAAATGGCGCAAAAACCATCCTGTCGGTCCCTGCCACGGCCACTGCCGCATTCTTGGATGCTCACAGGGCTGATGGGCAAAGAGGCACTGCTTTCCTTCCTCTCCCCAGGCAAAATCGCAGCAGGAGGGCAGGTTTGGGCTTCACCCACAGCCTCCTGCTCCCCTCCACCCCATGGGCCCACACGGCCCCACGGACGGAGCTCTCCCCTGGTACCCAAAGGGTTACACCCAAACCTGCTCCATCCAGGCGGTCTGCTGGATTGCACAACAACCAGCCGAACTATTATTGCAAGTGGACATACCAGGAATAAATATAGCCTCTCGGGGAATATTTGTTGTACAGATTTTTCAATTCTGTTTTCACTGCAAAGGAAGAAAAATAACCCATTTCCAGTCTGCTGGGGTCATCCACACGGGTGGGATCTCCGCTGTGCGGCGGTGGGCTGGGATCGGCTGCTGGCTGGCACAGGCATGGGAAGGAGTTTCCTTCCAGGAGGAAAAAAAAGAAGTTTGAAAACTTTGTGGGACAAAGTAAATAGAAAAGTAAATACTGCAAGAAGTTGTCCTGAGGTTTTATCATAAGATCATAGAATCACAGAATGGTTTGGGTTGGAAGGGACCTTAAAGACCATCGAGTTCCAACCCCCTGCCCTGGGCAGGGACACCTCCCACCAGACCAGGTTGCTCAAAGCCCCATCAAACCTGGCCTCACCACCCTCACAGGAAAGAATTTCTTCCTAATATCTAATCTGATATCCCCTCTTTCAGTTTAAAACCCTTCCCCCTCGTCCTATCACTGCACTTCCTGACAAAGAGTCCCTCCCCAGCTTCCCTGGAGCCCCTTTAGGGACTGAAGTGGCTCTAAGCCCTCCTGAGCCTTCTCTTCTCCAGGCTGAACCCCCACAACTCTCTCAGCCTGTCTCAGATGCCCGCTTAAAAGTCAACCTTAGTCCCAGGGCCAGCAGGTGACTTTGGCATGTGGCTTACAGTGATGGGTAGCCTACAGTGCCAGCCCCAGTATTTTATCACACCCCAGAGTGAAGCTCCCTCCGTTTCTTGAGACATGAGCTGGGAGTTGGAAGTGGCTTGTGTGCGCTCAAGAGGGACAAGCTCCCTCTGCAACCCATCAGCTCGTGGTCGCACCGATGGAGAGGTCCGGGCTGGCCTCCCACCCTCCACCAGCCACCACCCGCTCTGCAAAATTATTTATACGAAGCAGTGGAGGGGCTGGAGCCGGGGGCTGCTCGCATGGAAAACATCCTGGAGGCGTGCGGAGCCTCTCTGGGGTTTGAGAGAGCTGCAGGCTAGTGAGAAATCCGAATAATTAACCCAGAGCCACTTAATAAAGAAGACGATCGCTTTCAGCATAAGTGTGCAACCCTTGGCGGCTGGTGGTACTTAAACAGCCATTTCAGGCATCTTTTCATATGGCAGTAATAAAGTTGTGCGGATACTGATTTTATTAAAGCTGCTTATTGCTGTTTAATAAATGTCGTGAGCTTCCTGCCAGCATTTCCATTAGAGACGGGTCAGGACGAGACCTGGAGGTATCAGATATCCAAACTCTCACCCTCTTTTATGGCTCACCGGGAGGGGAAAACGATCACATTCATCCCCTCCTCTGATAACCTCTTTTCCAACTGACCTTCAGCTCATTCCAGCCAAGGTCTTATAAAAGCTTTGATCAATTCTCTTGATGTCATCCTGGGCCTTCAAAACTGTGGTGTTTTCCCTAAAGTCTCCTCTCCTAGAGCCAGGAGATCAGAAAAACCACCTGAAGCTGTGAATCAAAAGAGCTTCACAGTCAGAAGGCAGACAAAAATCTCAAGTGCCTCATCTCTAATGTTTATTCCTTTTGCCTTAATCCCACAAATTTACAGGGGGGGCGGGGCAATAAAGCCTTCCTTTGCCTTCTGGTCTCTTCCAAGCTGCTGTTTTTCATCTCCTTGACCTTGGGACAGGTCAAACTTTGCTGCCATGATACTGAATAACTTCCATGTAGTCAAAGAAGCTGGTAGCAACTTTATGACAATGGGGTTGTCCTTGGCTTGGCCAGAGCTTGGTGCATCCTTCAGGCTCCTGCGCTCATCCCACTCAAGAGCCAGAGTTTTGGCTGGGATGGAAATGTCTCCGTTTCCTAAGGAAAACCAGGATCCTTTGAGTGTTTTCGGAAGCTGAGTGTAGAGGTGAACCACCAAACGAAGGGACTGCTGGTTGCTGGCAAAGGGTCTTCCACCTTGCTCTTGCTTGGCTGATTGCTGAGACATGAGATGGGGCAGCACAGTGAAGGAAAGGTGCTGTGCAGTATCCAATCCCCTTGGTGCTTGCGGAGAGATGAAACACCAGAGTTTCTGGAACTGGAAAAACCCACCTCGACAGACAAACATGGCTTCTTAAACCCACCAGCCTGAGAAATCTCTGAAAAGTGCATTTGTGATTGAGAAAGCTGACTGGAGATTCAGGGTCTGTCCTCTCCAAGCCCGTTAAAAGTCTCGTCATCAACACAGGTCCTCTCCTGCTGAAAGCAGACTTTTAGGAAAGTCCTGTTCCCTGGATGCCTATTCTTCTCCTCTTCCCTGGGCAGTCCCCCATAGAGACACGGGGCCGTTTAATATCAATTTCTGGCCTGAGCCAACAAGACTTGGATTGATCACACTCACAACATTTTTAAAAACCTTTTCAAACAGGAATAATTCTTTTTCATGCCACCTGAAGCCACTCTCCACATTGACTGGGACCGTGGAGGGAATGGATGTGCCACTTTCCTCTTCTCCTGGTGGTTTCCACATGGGTACCAGGAACTGGGTTTAGGGAACAGGGGCTTTCCCCAGTTTTTTGCCAAAGCCACATGTTGCTGGTGTGTTTTCAGCTTTCTCGTTGGTGCTGAGACTCATGTTCAGCCCTGACGGACAGAGGAACTGACTGCAATAATGAACTGAAGAAAATCACATTTGGAAGACGGGAGCCACTACGTGAGGGTGGGCTTTTCACTGTATTTCACATTTCTCACCCCACCGAATTGTCCACTTTGGCAGTTTATTATCATAATGATGACAATAATTGCTTTTTCATGTACTGTTTAAATCCTGGGATGCTCAGGACTTGAGGCTTCCTGAGGCACAGCGCCGGAAACATTAATTCCACTGAGGTCTAAAATAAATAGGGCTGAAGAAGGAGCTCTCTGCAGCCGGTTCCTCCCCACCACTCTCCCCTAATGCCGGCAGCATGTGAATGTGCACAGTTGGGGATCTCTGCCCTGATCCACGGGCTCTTTTGTGCCCTTGAGCCGGGGTCAGGGCTTTATTGATCAAAATCTGCACCTTGCTGCTCTTGAGCAAGGCAGAGTCACGTAACCCCTGTCATACAGGGCACCGAATGGAAAATACACTAACTTTCCGTATTTACTTTTTTCTCTAACAAATGGGGCCACGTTCATCCCTGCTGCTTCTCCCAAAGCTTCCTTGAAAAGACCATAGATTTGATGCGTAACACTCGGCAATAAAAATGCGACTCTCAGAATATTTGGCAGCTGTAAAACCGCAGAGGGAGGGACCTGCATCGGGCAAGGAGCTTGTGAATGAGCTTGTGTTCATCGAACGCCCGGTCATCTCGCAGAATCTCAAAACTGCTCCTGATGCGAAGGATGTTTTGAGACCAAACCTCTCCCTTCCGAAAGGCGCCCACGCCGAGGGGCGCAGAGGCTGTTTGACGGGAAGCAACGTCTCGCTCCTGCTCGGCAGCAATTAAGTACAGGGGGGTGTTATTTCAGTTAGCTGAGGACGAAGGGGGACTTTGTGACACCGAACTGGCTGGCTCCTGCAGGAACGGGGCAGCCCCAGCACCATACGAAGGGGTGATTTCTGCACCCAGGAGACAAAACCTTCTCCACAATCAGACTTTGCCGAAAGAAGTCAAACGTGGCCCTGTTTTTTCTATTCACAAGTGGTTTGGAAACCACACCGGGAGACCGACGGCACCCACAGCAGCAACAGGCTGCCCCCCACCTCGTCACCCAGTTGCAGGATTATTTTACCAAATCCATTAACTGATCCCTCCTCAACCACAGATTCCCCGGCCAGGTCCATCAGGCTGCCTGTCATTTCAGCACATATACTTATTTTTGAAATATTACAGTTGAAGAGACAAATAATCAATTGCAAACCTGAAGTTATAGGCTCCGTCCTCTGATTTACCATTTCAGGAATCATTTAAGAGACCAGCTTTTCCCATTAAGTCCATCCCAAATCAAACACAAAACACCAGGAAGACTGCAAAACAGGTACAAAGGCAAATACTGATCATTTTTTACCCTTATCTCTGCCCTTCGCTGTGGTCTCTACCCTTACCCTGCACATGCTGCGTTTTCGGGTGCTCACCACCTTCATTTGGGCCACACAACTAAAACATTTAGTTTCTGGCTTAGCCTCTGGATAAAGGGAAACCCTTCCCGGTGGTGTCGCACCCCATAGCTGTGAGGAAAATGAGGTAACCCTGTACACTACAGCCCCGCTTCCATCTCCAGTCAGTGAACATCAAACCCACAGCATCCAGACCACGCTTTCCTCTGTCCTGAACTTACTTGGACTTGCATTTGAGATTATTTAACCCACTTTCTGCCACCACCAAACTTCTCATGGACTATCCAGCCTCTTCTACACAGATCCCAGGCAATGGTGGGGCAGCTCCCTCTCCACACTCACTGATTTCTCCCGGAGCAGAGTCAGAGCCTGGCAAGTCTTTGCTTCAGGCCTGCAAGAAATCCCAAACCGAACGCCGGGAGCTGACGAAAGTGCTCGCACGGGGCACGCCTGGTCCCGGCAGAGTTGGGGCTGCTCAAAAATGTCCTGGCAGCGGCTGCCGCCGAGGAAAGATGATGCTGCCTGTGAAGGAGAGGCACTGCCCGTCCCTCCGCTCACTGCCAAACGCGCTGCTGGAACGGCCCCTCTCCCGGCCCCGCTGGGGATGCAGAGACCCGGAGCTCAGCCTGGCCCCGCTCTGCAGCCGGACCAGACCTGGGACACACGGATCAGGGAACCACAGCATGAACCTCACTAGAGACAGAAATGAGTTACGGCACCAAGAGTTTCAGAAAGCCAGCAAGGAAACAGAGAGAGGCTGGAGGCAGGCGCTGGAGATCGTTCTCGGCCGTGGAGGCTGGGCTAGAGCTCGTCTGAACCACATCTTCACAGCTGGGGAGGGTTTCACGGTTGGGCTTTGAGGTTAAATGCAAATCTTGGCTGCTCTGGGACCCTGGTGCCTTCCACCACATGGCCTGGGGGCCCTTCCCAGCCCTCACAGGGTGACATCCAGGGGTCCCGTCAGGACTCTCCTGCTCTCTCCCTACTGCCCAGCCACGCTCCATGCCTCTGTCCCGCACCCGGGGGTGCACTGGAAACGCTCCCGTCCTGTGAGGTTCAGGGGGGCTGCTGCCCCCCAGGCAGCACCCGAGGGGCCTAGCACCCCTGAGCACCCCCAGAGCACCCTTTGGTGCTCTCCCAGGTGCCCTCTGAGCACCCCCGGAGCACACGCTGGCGCACCCCTGGGGCACACTCTGGAGCAACCCCAAGGCACGCTCTGGAGCACCCCCGAGCACTTTTAAAGCATCTCCAAGAGCATCCTGCCCAGCACCCCTGGAGCACCCTGTGAGGCACCCCCAAGCATCCACTGGCGCACCCCTCAAGTACCCTCCTGGCACTCGGCGCATCCCGCTAGCTCCCCCCGGCAGCGCCCTTCCGGGGCTGCCCCCGGGGGGCAGTGGCGGTCCTCCGGTCCCCCCCGGCTGCCGGGACCCGCTGTCTCCCGCCGCGGGCCGACCCTCTCCCGGGCTCACCACCACCCCCCCCCCCAGCCCCGGCCGTACCTGGGAGCGGCGGAGCCCGGCGGGCGCGGCGCGGCGGTGCCGGCGGCCCCGCTGCCTCCGGCGGGCGGGGAGCG
>JAOXNO010000004.1:31742379-31755360 GCA_028565335.1 Limnodromus scolopaceus
GGCGGGGAGCGGGGGCGCGGGGCGGGACCGGGCGGGGCCGGGACCGGGGCCGCGGGGATGGGCTGCGGGAGGGTTCAGCGGCCGCCAAAAGGAGCGGCTGCCGTGGGAGGCCAGAAATCCACTTTTTTTTTTCTTTTTTTTTTTTTTTTGTTGTTTTCTTTTCTTCTGCCTGCGCTGCTGTGCCCGGGCTGTGCTTTTTAATGCTCTGTTTATACTTTTCTGGCTCATCCTGTTTGCACAGATGCAGATCAAGAGCGGTGGGAAGGGGAAACCGGCGGGGACGGGCCGCGGCTGCAGAACCGGTGCTGTATTTGTGCCAGCTGCTCCCCAGCTCAGCCCTTCAGCGCGGTCCGCTTTGCATCGCACCTTCATGTGGCCGCCTGGAAAACGGAAAGAAAATGCAGTTTTAGGTTTAGGTTTTGAGCCTGCTCCTGTGATTTTGTGCCCGCTTGCAGCATGTCACTGTAACAGTTCTTTTCCAGGCTCTGGGGGCAGGCAGAAACCAGGAGTTTAGTGCTTATCATAAATTAGTAGTTTAGATTTGCAATAATACCTTCAACTTTGGGCAAAGCTGTTGATTTCCCTTGTGTTGAGACAGAGAGGCGAACTCCGGCCCTGCTCCCAGCTGCTCTGGAGCGTGGGAGAGCGGTGGCTCCCGCAATCCTGGGGTGGCCCCGTGGCCTCCATCAGGGCTGTGGACTCAGCATCCACCGGGACGAACGCGCCTCCCTGTTATCCCCCTGTCCTTCGAGAGCAGCCCAAATGGCTTTCAGCTCCAGGTGGGAAATGCTGTAAATCAGAGCGGGGTCGGTGCCCAGCTCGGTCTGCCCTCACCCCCATGCAAGGGGCTCGGGTGGTGAACAAGAGGAAGACATTTCCTGATGATTTTAACAATGGATCAAAGAATCAAGGGAAAAGCATGTCTCAGGAACCTTCAGGCTTCACGCTATGAGGACAACCCCTGCCCCTGCTGCCCAGGTTGTTTTGTCAGGGCCCAAAAGAGAGGGACCGTGATACCAGAAAGATTTTTCTTCTGGCATTACTGGCTGGTGTAGGCAGGAGATGACTCCCACGTTATTTTCTTCTCCTGTTCCTAAACAACAAACCTACTTTGATGCAACAGTCATGGCCTTCGAGGCACAGCCCCTCTCCTGCTGCTCCTGGGACGGTGCAGCTACGCCGTTACCTGTACCTTAGGCTCGTCCCCAAGGCCATGACAATCCCTGGGCCTTGATGGCAACAACGGGGCTTTTGCAACAGAAACTTTGGGCACCTACAGGAAGCTCTTGTGGTCACAGACATTCAGCTGAACTTGTGTTTTGTTCTGTTTTCCCCGGCGTCAGATTAAAGCGCTAAAAAGAGTGCGTGGGGGGGGGGGGTAAGAAGTCAAGCAGTGGCAGTTCACAGCACTCACTTCTGCAAGCGTGCCCCAGAAAAGCAAGCAACAGCTACCAAAAAACCCACTTTTCAGCAAATAATCATAATCAGTTCCCCTTTTCAGTCACTGAGGTTGTACTGGCTCGATAACTTGAAGACAAAGACTCTCTCTTCTATGAAATGTTAGGCGCTCCAAAGCGTCACGTGTATATCCATAAAACTTCTGTGACCCCCCCCTCTTCAATCCAAGAGAATAACAGCGCTTTCAAACAACCGGGATAAACAAGGAATACTTTGCTGTGTGTATAAAAGAAACACAATCGGTTGTTTAAAGGCAGATTAGGTGAATTGGTGGAGGAGGGCTCCGGCGTGGCTATTGCACACGACGGCTGAAGAAGCCCCGGAGATGCGGCTTGCCCGGAGCCGGGAGGGGACGGCAGGAATGCAGCCACGGTGTGCTCGCACCCCGTCTCCCACCGCACCCATCGGCTCCACGCTCGGGCAGTGTCAGAGGCCGAATTCTCCGCTACATGTTTCGGTCTTGCAAAGTTCAGCTATTCTTAGGCGAGGTTGTGAGTCATTTAAGCGCTTTCAGAATGTTTATTTGTCAAGCCACAGGCACTTAAATTTACTTGTGAATCCAGACAACCCGCTTGGAGGGTTTCTTTCTGCCGCAGAAATTACTAGGTGAAATTCCACGGCAAGAGGTCAGCTCTGCTGCCCAAAACACTGCGAGTCAGATTCCTGCCCAAGGGCTGCCACCAGCTTGGGATTAAAGTGGTCTCATTTTCAAAGGTCAGTATAAGAGGGAGAAAAGAACAAGAAGAAGAATGTGGTTGCCTACAGTCTTTCACCACCTGATTTAGCTTTTCTTATGTGTGATTTTTAAGACAGTGAACGGACCTTCCTAGCTGGCTGTAATCCCTCTGAGGGTGGATGGCCGTTTGGATGGGGACTCCCTGGGGAAGCAGGTTTCCCTCCGGTGGTGGGATGAATTCCTCCCGGAGATGCTGCCCTCGCCAGCTCTGCAGTGGGGTGTCTCCCTGCAGCTCCCCAGAGCAGACAGACAGGAGCGGGGTGAGGCTCCCTCCTGGGAGAAAGACAAAGTTGATGTCGTGTTCAGAGCCTGTAGTGACAGGGCCAAGGGCTGATGTGATCGAGTCCTTATGGAAATGCAATACAAAATCACTATTGTTCTATACGATGTTACGCTTGTGCCAACATCCATTTTTGTAGACTCTCTGCAAACTGCTCCCCCTTCGCTGTGCTCGCAGGAGCTGCCTTGTATGGGCTACAAATGCTAAAATCCTGCCCCAACCACCCGCACGTGCCTGACATGGCCATGGCTGCCACCATCCCTTTTTGGTTGGTACCATGAATGAGGCAAAATGCTTCTGCAAGAACTATCTGGGTGCTACAGGAATACAAATATCAACCTAACGAAGTATCATAGAATTACAGAATGGTTTGATTGGAAGGGACCTTAAAGACCATCAAGTTCCAACCCCCTTTCCATGGGCAGGGACACCTCCCACCACACCAGGTTGCTCCAAGCCCCATCCAGCCTGGACTTGAACCCCTCCAGGGATGGAGCAGCCACAGCTTCTCTGGGCAACCTGGGCCAGGGTCTCACACCACCCTCACTGTAAAGAATTTCTTCCTAATATCTAGTCTAAATTTCCCCTCTTTCTGTTTAAAACCATTACCCCTCGTCCTATCACTCCACTCCCTGACAAAGAGTCCCTTCCCATCTCTCCTGGAGCCCCTTTAGGGACTGGAAGGGGCACTAAGGTCTCCCTGGAGCCTTCTCTTCTCCAGGCTGAACAACCCCAACTCTCTCAGCCTGTCTCAGATACCTACTTAAAATTCACCCTTGGTCCCAAGGCCAGCAGATGACTTTGGCATGTGGCTTATGGTGATGGGTAGCCTATGGCACCAGCCCCAGCATTTTATCGCACCTTAGAGTGAAGCTTCCTCGGCTTCTCTGGGCAACCTGTTCAAAATAGATAAATTTGGGAAGATTTTGTGGACAATGCTGTGATTATCCCAATACTTAAAAACACCGGAGAGGTTCCCTAACTGCACACCCCCTTTCACACACCAAACCAAGCATTTGTGCTCCGCTACACAGCCCAGCCAGCTAGATGCAGGCAGGAAAAAATGTGGAGGGTAGACGTGACCTCTGTGTTCGGGAGGAGAAGATGCAGCCTCCAGGAATCAACCTCGTGCTCATTCAAAAGCCACCATCCCCATGCACCTCCAGTGATCCCCAAATAGATACGGAAATAGCTTCATTTTCTTATGACACATAGATCAGTCTTGCAATGTTCCCATCAAACCATGTGAGCTCGCCTGTCAAATCAATTTGCTACAGTTGTGTTGCCTAAAAGAAACTCCTATGTCTTTGCAAGCGTAAACAACAAATGCTATTGCTATAGCATTAGCCGTAGCTGGAATTCAGACACTCATTTAGACCCCAAATCTAAAAAGCAAAATTCTTATTTTAGCTAAACATGTATCTTGTAAAGTACAATTCTAATTTTTCCATAAATCTATTTTCATTGCTGTATTTTCTATTCCTGTTTTCTGTCAGTCATCCCAGTCTCCAATTACTGCTCATCTATTAGGGTGTGATTGCATTTCATCTGTCTCTGCGCTACAAAGAGAGTAGAAGAAATATGCTACAAAGAGGGTAGAAGAAATATACTACGTAGGACACGGATTTAGCTACCACCGGGCTTGTGCAGGAACGACAAAGGGTATGACTGCAGGGCAGCTTGGTGAGAGATGAGTAAACTGCCCTGCAGGGACCTCCATAGCCATGTACCAACAGGTCACCCACGCCAGAAAGTTACTCAGAGTGGACGAGTGCTATGTTTGGCACAGCTCTGCAACACACAGGGGGCACATATGTATCCCTACGTGCCGTGTGTGTTGCCGACTGGCTGCTCTTTACACTGACCCACCATGCTGCGAGTTTCTGTGCTTTAATAGTGCTTTACTGCCTGGTAGCTCAGGGGACAATTTATCTCTAATACTCCTGATGAGCTGCACCAGGAGAAGACCGCTTCCCCAGACTCCTGCGGTTCCATCCTCCAGGCTGAAGGGTGAAATGTGACCCCTCGGCTTTGCAGAGACATGAACAAAGATGTTACTTGTTATAAAACTGCCAGCCCTCTTTAAAAGCCAAGCAAAGGCATTTAATGTTGTGTCTTCTTAGAGCTGTGAACTCGGCAGACTGCGGCCTGCATGAGGAGGCATTCGTTTTCTTTGACACCATGTTCCTGTGGCCCACTTACAGCACCTTCTTGTACTATGGGGCAGAAAGGAGGAACTGATCTGTTCCTACACCCCTTAACATCATAAACGCTTTAATAAAGTTTTGATTTTACTGGAATGATTCATTCACTTCACTCACATTATGCCTTTGACAGTAACAAAGCATGGAGTTTAATTTTAATGTATATGAAGTCTTTGGGATGGGCAAGGAACCTGACTGCTATCACTGGATCCCATTCTTCAGCTGAGAGTTTCCATCAGGGAGTTCGGGGCTTTCAGAGGGAATGACTCTGTGATGGGGACAAGACCCGGCACAGACCAAAGGCTTTGCTCAGAGGGTGATGAGACACTTGACCACAACAAGGGCTGGTCTGCCCTGCCCTGCAGGGACACGAAAGGCTCTGCAGTTCCCTTCTTGATGTGGCTACACTGGGGGTCACAGAGGCCTTGTATGTAATTCCTTAGAGACCTTGCAGAAATGGCTTTGCTATGGAGAACTGAAAAAAAAAAACAACCCTCACCTGAATCTTGAAGCTTTGTAACGGTGGGCTCATGTCTCTAAACATGGACGTATCCCTCCAGGTTGAGGAACTATAAAATCTGTTCTAGGTGTGTCTGTTGATGGAGATGCTACCAGCAGATGGTGCAAGAATGTGCAGGTTGTGTTTCCTCCTGTCTCTGCTTCCAGAAGTGAGTTACAGCTCTGAGAGATGTTATTCCGACCTAAGAACAGAGATGGGGAGAGATTTTATTTTTATTTCATTTTAATTATGGCTAGCAATATAGCACCTGCCTTCTCATTTGAATTCCAGCCCATAATGCAAAACTGCACTGCCTCTGCTACTGGTGAAAATGTGGATCTGTACATTATATTAAACTGAGCAGCAGGGGCTATGAGTTGTGAAAGAAAATATATATAAAAAGACAAAATATGGGGAAAACACCCATAACAATGCAATGAGACCACTTACACAAGATCACTTTTTTTCTGCAGTACAGAACCTAGCTTTCAAAGAGATTTGAGGAGAAATGTTCTGTTTCAGACCTGGTCCCAGAACCATCTTGCCTTTGGCAGAATTTCAGTGTACAGAACCACAATTTTATATTGTTATGAAATAAGCTGCTTTACCTCTACATTATGGGTGTAATAACTGTTATTTTCTTATGTGTAATAGATGAGTGTGTAGCTCCAGAAGTTCATAGATCACAGCCAACTGTGTTTTCTCCTAAGTTAAGAGAGAGATAAATGAGAGCTAAGGCTGCAAACTGCCTGCAGTATCAGGAGCTACACATCCTGATCTCCAAACCAATAAACTCCAGCATGGAGGAGCACATCATGGTTTGTGCACTGACAAGCTCATGGTTTGTGGCTCAGACCTCCAAGCTGACGTTTGCTTTTTGGAAGCTGAAGCAAAGAGGAGCTCATTGCAGGCTTTACCATAGAGTTTACAGATCCATAGCAATTTCTAATTTATGGTTTCCTGCTTTTCCTGAAGTCTGCATCTTTAGGGATGCCTAATCTAAAGCTTTTTAGACAACAACCAGCCACACAAGTCAAGTTTTTGGACTGGGTTTTACATGGGAGAGATTGGAGCTGGAGTATCTCCTTGCCTCCCTCCAGGCTGCCCTTCTCCTCTGGGTTGCTCCATGAAGTTGCTCTGTGATCCATGTTAGCATGATCCGGTGAAGAAAATCCCACCCCTGGTATGAGACAGTAGCTCTGCTGCTGCCTCACCCCCTCGGTCTGATGTCACATCACACAAACTCATCCTCGTGAGTTGCCAGAAACCAGGCAAAGCCCTGGAGAAGTACCTCTCTCAAAGGGACTGCGCTTCTACAGTGGTCAAACTGTTCCCACGTGCACCGACGTAACAGTATCCAAGTTAAATAATGGGTTATGAAATGATTTGAGATCCTCTGAAAGCAGATGTAGCTCGTCAAGTAGGAATTGTTTCGGGTTTGTGAAGGTCCCAGGCTGTTTGCTGTGGGAAGAGCCCAGTCCCTTTCCAGTGCAGTAAAGCCAGTCAGACAATTTGTTCCTGCGTTTCTGGTTGCGAAATGGGACTGAGTTTGCACGAACTGTGGATCACCAAAAAATAAGAGCCCTAAATATTCGTTTCTATTCCTTCTACCTGAAGCCAGTCCTGTCTTGACATTTTATAGTCAGTATTCTCATTTTTGTGAATGGTTTCTCACCTTTCCTGCCGTAGGGCATTTGACGGAGAATCGTATTGCGCAAGAACGGAGTAGGTTTTGCTAATGTGAACCTCGGAGAGCCCAGCGTAAGGGTACGGACCTTCCCCGGGGGATCCCTGCCACAGGGGTGGGAAGGCTGCTGACAGAGCACGTTGTCTACACACAATTTGCACAACTTTCACAAAAGTCACAGAATAATTCTGACAATAGGGGAACCCTGACAGATTTATAGGCCTATCGCCGATATGGCTGCAGGGTTTGGAAGTTGCTATAATTTTTGTAATTCAGCAACAGCTAGAGGTTTTGGGTTTTTTTTTTCCTGCAGGGGATAGTGCTCTGTACTGGAGACTTTCTCCAAGAGCCCAGAAATCCCACTTCTAGGGAATCTGCTCTTTCCAGGCATTTCATATGGTTAGTTTTGGCTATGTCTGTGGAGATTTCTAGTTTCCCAGTGCAGCTATTTTTATAACATATGGCTGTGAAGTCTATAGTATTAGACATAATTTAATCTTGCATGTTTGAGAGTCTCAGGACCGTACATATGCAATTACTGACTCTTGCACCTGCTCCCTCTTTGGCCTGTATTTAAAACACTCCTTTACTGTAAGAAGCCGAAGCTTCGGAGGCTTCTAGACAACAGTTCCTTTATTGAGCGTGCTAAGCCGCCATAAATATTTAATTAGGTGTTGCACTATTTTTGGAGAGATACAGAAAAAAAATAATCCCCGTTTCCTTACATTTAAACAGAACATTTTCCTGCTGGAAAAATTTCCCTGCATTAACTAGTGACAGGGAGACGTATTTTAAGAGGATGCATAAAAATTTGAGAGGGTGAGAGGCTGGTAAAGAGGAGATTTCGCTAAGCTGAAGGTTCTCTGCTGTAGTTCTCTAGGTGGGAAGGGATGGCTGGGTTTGAGGTGGAGCTCTGCAGGTGCTGTCAGGCTGGTGGGTGCAATGAGGGGAGCTTCTGCTCCTCCTGTATTTGCTGTTTAAAAATAAATCATGCTTTCACTGGTATTTTTTAATGCTGAGTCACAAAGTGGCTAAGCGAGCTGTCCTGGGGATGGTGACATTGCCTGGAGAGCTTTGTGTACCACAAACCTTCAGATACAACGATTACCTGGACTGTAACTACGGGTGGTGTATGAATGCGTATCTGTGTAAGAAAGCAAAGGCAGGGGTGTGATCACACTGCCAAATTTAAAAAAACCAATCAGGTGATGGAATTGCAGGTAAGATTTCACCCCACCCATTAACAAAACAGGTCTCCTAGGAAGGTTTTGTTAAAATTAGCTAATTATAAGGCCTCATTTCATGCTCCAAACATTGCCTCGTGTCATTTGACTTGAAATCGCTCCCAGGAACACGCAGTCAATACCAAGAATGATTCCTGACTTCTACTGTAGTTCTTGCACTTTGAAGGCAGTTCGAGTCTTGCTGCCACCTGTATTAGAAAATCAGTCCCGTTACTTGGTGTGGGCAGCCCATCTCTGCCATGTCCTGTGTCTTGTCCTGTGGCTTCCCACCCACCCAACCTCAACTCCTTGACCTCACCTCTCTTCATCTTGCTGATTTCTACTCAAGAACCACCTGAAAATACTCCTGTACTTTTCAATGGTTAAAAACAAATTAGGACAAGATTAAAGGACCAAATTCTAAAATGCTGTAACTGCTCTAACCTCAAAATCACCACTTGATGGCACAGAACTAAAATTAAGTACACTAAACTCAACAGCAACTGATGCTTTAATAAATATGAAATTTAGTTTAAAAAATATCATGCTCTGTATGTTGTGAACAGTTTTCCATACAGATGACAGAAGGCAAGCGTAAAGATTACTCAAGCAGAATGTCTTTTATAATTATATTGACTTTGTCTTTAGAAGCCAGAAAGAACTAACTTACAAGTAAAGGTAAAAAAATGAAGTATGTGTGGTTTGGTCAAAATAATGATGACAGGGAATTAGGATGCAGTTTGTGAGTATGTTAAGGGAGAGAAATTATTTAAAGCAGGATAAGGGTTATATGTAATCAGAAATTACCAGTAGAAAAAGTAAAACACATCCAGGAAGAAGACCTGACACTGAGATCTACTGGGCTGCACAACGGACTCATCACAGGATGATGCAGAAGCCTCTTTGAATGGGCGCGCTTGGAAACAGACCCCATGCTGTGGGAAAAGGGCAGGTAAAGTCTGTCCCAAACATGAGCTGATTAAGTATTCTGAGAGGCACTTTACTGTCTTGTACTGACTCGATGTATTGGTTGTGTGGCAGATGCATTTGTTGATTAAAATAATCATTATACCTATTGAAACTGAGTTGACTACTTCATTAGCCAAATCAAATGTAATACACAGAACAAAGCCCCATAACTACCATGTGAAAAGCTGTGTACACTTCCAATCTTTGCAAAAATACTCTCTGCTAACATCTCTCTTCCCTCTTTTGCTCAGTTACTGCGCCTGAAAGCTAAACCATGAGCCTGTAAATGCTCACAAGCCAAACTTTTAACCCAAAGCTAGGCCTTCCGAAGTCCCCAATGGTGTCCTTAGGCACAGGGATACCTGACTCTTACCCAACACTTGTACATGTGGAATTAGATCCTCAAAATCCTTGGACATAAATAGTTGACTTCTATTGAAATGCAATACCAATAAGTGATAAGCAGCCTTAGCTGTGCCATTTGACTTGAGATCTGTCAGGACACGCTGCCATATCAAACACCGATTCAAGGTTCAAAGACTAAGAGCTTTCCTCCTGCTCATTATACCACTCTGCTGCTACCACAGTCTCAATTGCCCAGCACCTTCCAGCTCCTGGTGAAGCAACTCCTCAGCTGGCCACTCAAACTGGTGGCGTAAAGCAGATTTAATGAAACACATTATTAAGCAACCGAGTAGTTACATGACTTCTGAGCACCACCCACCTGGCTAAGGCTTCCTTACACGCTCTTGTTGTCTCACACAAAAGAACCTCTGTAGTCCTGAGTGTCTTATTAACTGCAGTGAACTTAAGGCAATGCTCACTAAGTGGAGCTAAATGTCATACTGCAGAACTTAGGTCAAGAAATCCAGCGGCTTTCAATGGGAGCTCAGTATCCAGCCAACTTCAGAGCTTTGTAAATCTCACTAGCCAAGTAAATAAATCTTTAGGTCAATATATACCTTGAGAAGCTGAACCTTGGCTCCCTGGGTGATGGGCCCCGTCTGTGTGCAGGCATACAAGGATATTTTACTCTGTAAGAGAAAGCAAAATACGTGTAGCAAGCATGTACACGACTGCCAGAGTATATATAATACCTGCCATAATACAAATTTATTTTTAGGGATATTGATCTACCGTAATAATTAATTCATGTACTAATGTAAAAAACATCCAAAAAGATTGCAAAGAACTTTTCAAAATCAAATTGCTTTAAAAAAGCTATTTAGGCTAAGCACTAGGTTTCTGATTTTGTTCTAGCATTAACATATTTTACTTAGCAAATTGCAAAGCTATTCATTGCTGTACAGGAAATTAAAAAAAAAAAGCATATGAGTCACAAGGGAACTGCCTGAAGGGAGGGGAGTAAAATACACACGGATGTGGATAAGACACTATCAGTACTAATACCTTGTGAAAAATGGTGTGGATCTGTGGCAACTGTGTGTGATTTGGTGGCCATCTACTTTGCTTTAGTCTTTAGCAGCCAGCACACCCAGGGAAGGCAGCAGCAGTTTACCAAGAGCGCCCAATTTTGGGGTAACTCCGCCCAAGGTGAAGGGATGCTAAAGCCTAGGTAAAGTCAGTCAGGAAACTAATCCTGTAAAATACCTTACTGATTAACTTACAAAGCTTTTACAAAAGTTCTCCAGTGGAGTCATGGATGTAATTGCAATAAACAACAGTGTTTTGGCTTAACAGGCGTTTCTTTTAATGTTACTGTTAACATCAATGCCTAAAAATTATGACTGCCACATAGAGTTCCCTAGTTCTCGAGATAAAAGTTCAAACTTCAAAAGATTTCTGACTTTTTGTGTTAATACCGAATTCCATAGCATCACAGTATATAGACTTATGTAGCCAATCCATGTTTCCTAAGAAATACTTACTACAGCAATGCCTCCATCATCTTTCTCCCATCTCACACTGTCCTAGTCCTGCCAGAGGAGAACCGTGAAAAATGTAAGACCTTATATGGAGTAAATAAGGAGCAATTTTTAGAACCAGATGAATTTGTGAAATATGGAAGTCATCATATATTTAAAGACAAGACCTCATAATTTACAGCAAGTGAAGCCACAAACAAATTACTGAGGCCTTTCATCATAAACAGAACAATTGTGTGCTCCACAGATGTTTGCTTTGTTGCAAGACTGACATTAGATTTAATAAAAAGAATGAATTATTTTTTTTTAAAAATGGAAGTGCACTTTTTTTCAGGTTAAGCATACAGAACATCTACCGGTGGGGTCACAGGGGCCTGAAATTTACTTTGATACATTTCCAGAAGTAACAAGATGTACTTTACAACCTCTCATTAGTTTGACTGTCAAAAGATTTTTTCTTCAGAACAAAAACATACCTTAAGCCTGGCAAAGAAAAAAAAAGTCTTAACTTTTCTGAGAAAGGGGCCTTTGTTAGCAGTGTGATGAATCTATAGCTACTGCGCACATGTAGCAGACAATAAACATAGTTACTCCCAACCATTGTGAGACTGAGTCACTCGGGCAAGGTTTCCACTGACCTTCGGGTACAGCCCCTTCAGCGAATCTTCTCTGTAGGGGCCAGTTTAGAAGAGCAGGATGGAGTAATCTATAGCATTTTCCCCACAAAACGTCTTTTGTGAGTGCACTGATCCCTACACCAGGATTTTTTTTTTTTGTCTTAACAGCCTCAATGAAAACTATGATTTATTGCACTCTTCAAAGCTGTGCCGGTAAAACTTTTTAGCACAGATCCCACGGGAGTTACGAGTGTAATCCTTGTTTTACGAGTGGAAAAAAAAAACAGAGAGCGTGTAATACAGCTATTTTATGTGTTTAGAGAAGGGGGCGGAATCCTGAAGCCTATGGCCCGCGCTGCCTTTCGATGCGACGCCGTGTCGGTTGGCCAAGGGCGGCGCGGGAGCCGCCTGCCCGCCGTCTCCGAGGCGGAGGGAAGCCCTGAAGGCCGCAACGGCAGACCTCCCCCCGCTCCCCTCCGAGCCTGGACCAACCACGTCCCTTCGGAAGCGACGCAGGGGCGCCAAAGCCAAGCGGGCTTTCGAGGGACTGCCAGAAACGCGCTCCTATCCCCCGCCCGCGAACGGGGGACGCAGAGAGCGGCGAGGGCCGTGGGGCGGGACAACGGGCTGCGGACTGAGGGAGGGCGGCCCCGCCTCCACAGCGCGCACCAACGCTGTTCGCTGTTCACGTCTCGCTGTGTCGGCCGGTCGAGGCCCGCCGGCCCGGGGCGGCGCTGGGGAGCGGGCCGCGGGAGGGGACGAGCAAAGCCGAGCCCCCGCCCCAGCCGTTACCTCAGGCCCGCTCGAACGGCGCCGCCGTGCACCCGCGCGCCTCCGGCTGTGATTGGCGGAGGCGGGGAGGGGCGGGGCTAGAGCGGGACCAATTCACCTCCGCCCGAGGGGGGTGTCCCGGCGGAATGGTTCAACCCAGCCGCCTCCCCTCCCCCGGCGAGCCAGAGCCCTTTGGCCGGGCCGTTACCAGCGCCCGCGCGCGCCCAGGCAGGACCCCGCGGGCTGCCCGCCGCGTTGCCTGACGGCGGCGGCGGGAACGCGGGGCCAGCGGCGCCGGTGGGCGCCGCGCGGAGGTGTCGCTCGGTCGCCGCAAGCTGGTGGGAGACAGACCGGCGGCAGCCGCCATGGCCCTTAGGTACCGGCGGGCGCCGGCGGCGCCTTCAGCTCCGGCGTTTGAGCCGGGCGGCCGCCAACGCCGGGGCGCGAGGAGGGGTGAGGGCGCGGGTCCTGGCGGCGCGGAAAACGCGCCAAGTTTCCCGTGGTGGGGAGAGCGGCGCCGGGGCGCCCCACGGTCTCCATGGCAACCGGCGGGCGGCAGCGGCGGCCCGCGGCCCCCCGGCATGTAGCGGTGAGGAGAAGCGGCCTCGCCGCCGCCGCCGTTCGCTCCCGGGGCCCGCTCACGGGGAGCCG
>JAOXNO010000004.1:31755460-31785111 GCA_028565335.1 Limnodromus scolopaceus
TTTTATTTCTGTTGGTTGGACTAGATGATCTTAAAAGGTCCCTTCCAACCTAGGTGATTCTGTGATTCTGTGATTCCGATTCTGTATCTGGCAACTGCTGCGAGTGCACAGGCTTTGCATGGCTCCCTGCGACACCGGAGTGCGCTAGGAGGCCATACCGCGGGGCACTCCGAATACAGATCCCCGTTTCCCACGTTGCCCCTCAGTGGTACCGGCACGGCCTCTGCAGGTGGCGTGCTAAAAGCCTTGGTCCCCAGAACGTCTGACGACGCCCGGGGCGGCCAGACGCGGGCTCATCCCAGGAACAGCCGGGAAGTCCCGGCACAAGCCTGGCACCCCTCGTCCCTCTGGCGGCGGCTACCGCCGAGCACCATCTCCGCCCGGCGGCGGGCAGAGGCGGTGCCTGAGGCGCAGGGCGGGCCCGGTGTGGCCCCGGCACCGGGTGCCGCTCCCGCGGGGGCCCCGCGGCGCTGCCCCGCACCGGCTCCCGCAGCCCCCGTTGTCGCCCTCCCCGCTAAAAAGGGGTTTTTTCAGCTTTTATTTTTATTGCCGTGTCTGCATCAGCCCTTCCCATCCCCGCCCTGCCCCCTTTGGTCGCCAACCGCTGGGTCGAGCCGGTCCCGGTGCCAGCGCGGCGCCTCGCTCGGTGCTCCCCCCCGTCGAGGGTTTTTCTTGTCACCTGGATCTGGCGTGGGGTTTGTGGTGGGTTTTTTGTTGGGTTTTTTTTGGAAAGGAGGGCGGGGGGGACACACCGTGGTGTGGCCTTCAGGAGGAAAAACTGCCCTTGGGATGTGGCGCCGCCGCTCGTCACCCCCGGGGATGGGTTGCAGTGTTTGGGATGATTCTCACCAATTTTTTGGTTTTTTTTTTAACGTTATCCACCCTTCGTGGCTCTCTTTTATATTTTTTTTTATTATTATTCCTTAAAAATATGCAGCAGTGGGCTTTCCTGCTTGTCACGAGTGAGCGAGGGTTTAGTGACACCAGCCGTCCAGCAGCTGGGACTTATTATTAAAGGACTACTGAATGCACAGCAAACTTTTCGTTCTTTTTTTTTTATTAATTTTTTTTTTGCCATGAGGATGGATTTCCTCTTTTTTTACTTATTTATTTATTTTTTTTATTTCCAATTCATCGCCGCCGAGTATCTATAATTACTCGCCGTGTTACTGTGTCTTTAAATCAGCTTAAGCAAATGCGTGGAGGCAAAGCCTGGCTCAGCTCCGCAGCGGCCGGGGGCTGCACAGCAGCCGGTGGGGGGACCTGGACGCGGCGTGGGGCTGTCACCGGGGCACCCCGCGCCCGGCACCGGCTCCCGCCGACGGGTGGCCTGGCATCTCCGCGCTGGACTGTGTCCCACGCTAGTTCTTCCCGGTCCGTTCTCCCGTTGCTGACCTCTGCCCGAGCGGTAACACAACCTACGAGAAACCCTTTTTTTCTTTTCAGTTTTCTCGCTTAAATTTTTCCCTTTCTGGGTTTGACGCCCGTTGCGAGTCCTGCGAGGGGACCGTCAGCATTTTTTTAAATTAATTTTTCTATTCAGTTTTTGTTTTTCCGCACGCAGTTTGCTCTAACGGGTGTTTCTGAGGCGATGCTCAGAGCTGGTCCCTGCGGGGGCATCCTGGGCCACTCTGAGGGTGGGGGGCTGGCTCCGGACCCCTGCGCCCCAAAGGGACGCCCGACCGTCGCGTAGAAAAACCACAAATATAATTCCTCGCCTGTGTTACTAATGGCAACGAAGATTGCCAAAGTGAGCAAACTATGGCAAGTGAAGGAGCCGGTCGCTGCCGATGGGGACCGTTTCCTTCCGGCCCATCCGAGAGCCGCGGGGGCACGTGCCACCTGGTCCCCTGCCTTCGCTGCCCCCCGGCAGCCGGGCTGTGGGCGATGGGCTCCGAGTGGCCAGTCCCGCCTGAGCCCCCAGCAGCTGAGGTGGTTCTGTGTTTTGTAGCCCTCTGGGGAGGGGGGGGTCAATAAAAAAGCCCACCCCGCCTTCGAGGTTTGGCCGCTCTCTGGGAATGAATGTCACAAAGGTATCGGCGCCGGGTGTGTTTCCAGGGTCAAAGTGCGTCCCGTCCCGTCCCTCCCGGCCTTCCACAGTGCCCCCTGGCCCAGGGAGCCGCACAGCACCCTGCGAGGCCGGCCGGCCTCCACGGCCTCTCCTCTGTCGCTGCTCGGGGATGTGCTGGGGTTTCTCCTTCCCCATCCCCGAAGGCCGGGGAGTCGCCCTTCCCTTCCTCTGTGCCGCTGGCCCTGGGCGCGAAGGGAGGCCCCGCTGATGGGCAGCGTTTCCCCGTGTCCGTCACGGCTCCGCAGCGTGGCCGGGAGCATGGCGCCCAGTCCCCGTTGAGGTGACCCCCAGCGGGATCTCCGGAGCCAGCCCCCGGCCTCCCCAGGCTGGTGCAGCGGGGAAGGCGACGCTGCTCTTCACCCCTGGGGAGCTCCTGCCGCCGGCTGAACCCCGGCTGCTGGCAGCGGTGCACGTCGCCGCTTGTCCGGCCCTTGCTCGGAGCTCTCCGGCCGCCTCGGGGGATGATATTCCTGCCCGGAGGCCAGACGGAGGGGAGCCTTGTGCTGGGGGATTTTTGGAGACCGGCTGCTGGTGTTTCAGTCCCCACCGTCTGGTCCCTGCCCAGGCGGGTGCAGCGGGGACAATGGCGAGCTGGTGGCACCTAGCTCAGGCGCTGGCACTGGGATGGGGGAGAGGAAAGGCAGGAGCCTTGAAATCCAGGCTGTTCTTCAGCGCTGGGAAATGTACAGAGCAGGAAAACACGTGAAAAGCTTCTTGAGGGGTCAGGGCAGTGTGGTCCTAAAGCAGAACGCGTTTGCACCACAAAGAAGTGGCTGGGACAGGCTGTCTCTGTGAGGAAGCGGGGGAAGCCCTTTCTATGCCCATGGGTCCAGTTCCACCCCAGTCCATAGAGGTGGACGACTGTAGGAGGTGGTGGCTCGGGTTGACCTGGTGAAAGCAGCACCGAAGTGGGTTAGACCAGGTGGCAACGTAGATGTGACATCTGTGAGGGAAAATGGTGACAGCCCCGAACCCTCCCCTGAGAAACAAACTCTCTGCTCCCTGTGGTGGGGAGCTTGGTGACAGCCCGGAGAAGTTGCTTTACGTGTTGGCCAAGGCTGGGGCTCGAGGGGCTGAGCCTCGAGCCGGGTCAGGGAACTGGTCCAGCCGAGGGGTGACTGTTGCTCCTGGGGAGGGGGCAGCTCACAAACCCGCTTTGCAGCTCCCCTGCCCCTCTGCAGCGTTGGCGCTGGGCTGCGGGGGGCAACCTGGCAGCAGAAAACTTAACGAGGAAGCCTCCCCTTGGGCAGCTCTCGTCAGGATCCCCGAGACAGGATTTTAAGGGCCGGGTTCCCTTCAGCGGCGGGGGGGCTGGGAGGGGAAGGCAACGGCAGCCTCTCCCACCGTCCCCAGCTCGGCCTGTGTGGAAACTGCGGCTGCCTTGGCACTGTCGGGATTTTAGCGCAAGGAGGATTTGCCTAGAGATAATTATTAGAAAATATCTGTTCCCGAAGAACTTAATCTCAGGAAACTTGTTTCCATCGGCTGTATAGCGGTATTTCAGGAGAGATAGTAATTTCTTGGCTTAATCCAAGGGAACTTCCACGTGTAGCTGAGCCGTCGCTAACCTGAGTAAAAGCCTGCTTTTACGACAAGGGAAACATGTTCTGCTTGGCTCTCTCTGGAGCCTGGGAGATGCTGGTTTGCAGAGCAGCATCCCCTCCTCTTGCAAAGCGATGGGAGGTTTTAATGAACAGACCCCCCCTTGCTTTCAGTTCATCGTGTCAGTGTCACAGGGCACGTCCGAGGGCGTGTTGTTGGGGTGAACGTGTTCAGCACCTTTCTTGTTCCCAGTTCTTAGAGCACGCTTTGTTTTGAGAGGTGAAGGAGCTGATGCCCTTCTTTCCTTCTAAACTAGTTTTCTTTGGAGTTCATTAGAACTGGCTGGGCCAAATCAAAATAAGGCTCTGGCTTCACATACACTTCCTTTGGCAGACGTAGTGGGTTAAGCAGATTCTGTGCCAGGCTCTGCCCTCTCTCCCTCCTGGTGAACCTGATCTAGGACCTAGTATGGGGTAAAGCCAGTCCAGATCTAGGACCTAGTACGGGGTAAGGCCAGTCCAGCTGGGGAATAAAGAAAAAAGGGTTTTAAACAGAGATCAACTCCCTGGTCAAGTTTACTGTGCAGTTTCAGTGAGACGATGGAAGGGCTGAGGGGAGGGAAAGGCTTCAACCGTTTCTTTGACAGCTTCTTCTACTCGAAGACAGGCACGTGAAGCCATGCCCTACTTGTGTTCTCCAAGGGGTTCCCACTAGTTTAATTACATCCCTTTAAAGTGGCTTCAAGCTGCACCAGTGTAGACGAGAGATTTGCTCGCTTTCCTTGCATTGGCTCGACCAGAAGTGTGTTTTGACCCAGGGAGGCTGCCGTTGCACCGGGAGGCTGCTCATCCCTGCCTTTCTCAATAAACTTCCTGGTCCGCCTTCTTAAGGATGCTGTTCTTTCGCTGTTCGCGCTGGTTTGTGCTGGAGACCACGTCTGTTGTTTTCCCCCCGTTTTATTCCCCCTCTTAAGTTGAAGTCTCGACTCTTTTTCTCTTCTGTTCTTCTTTGCTCCCTGTGAAATGCCTGTCTTTGGCTCGTGTCCCACATCGTCCATAGAGGATAGAGGCCAAGAATTCATGAAACAGTGTCTATCTCTGTTGCTGTGTCCTCCCAGCTCTCTCCTCGTGGCTGTCGTGTCTCCTCTGCTGACCAGTGGTCAAAACGTGCTGTTTCTCCCAGCTCCTCACACCACCCTGTTTGCACTTTTCTCTTGCTGGACCTTTTCCTGGGTCTCGCTTCATCTGCGCTCGTTTGAGGCTCCAGCTCGTCTCCAGCTCCCGTTCCACGCCGCGGAGCCGCACGCGTTCCTGTCCCCCACTGCATGGACAGGTCCCGTTTGATTTCTCCCGAAACATCTGTCCTGCCACCGTGCTGAGGGACAGAACCTTCCTCCTCCCCTTCTTTCAGTTTAGCCTAAGATGGTGAAATCCCCGCAGATTGTTTGTTCCCCTATTTCCTTTATGTTGCATTTCTCTCCAAGCACCGAAAGACTCCTCCCCTTCCTGCTCCAAGCCACCTCGCATTCTCTTTGGGTATGACCCTGCTCTGTCTTAGCGTCTGCCCGGCTCCCCCTTGGTTAGACAGAGTATTTCTTCCATCTTACGGTGGTGCGTGTCTTTTAGCAGGTTCCCCCCTCTTCCCCTGGCCCCAGGTTTCTGTAGGCTGCCTGCTCACTCGTGCCCTCGCACGTGCAGATGGGTCTGTCGCTGCTTTTTAGCAAACGAACTGCCTTGCCCCCGTTTCTCCCGCATGCCTGGCCCTTCTTTTCCCTCTGGAGGATCCTCCCTGGCGTGTTTGGGCTGAGGTGAGGGTACCCGGCAGCAGAGTCATGGGATGCCAGGGCTTGATCCCTTGAGCGGCTGGCCGGTACATCCCTGCGTGGCTCGTTTCAGCACGAACGGATGGTGCAAGCTGCTTCTTGTCCTGTTCGGAGCTCGTGTGGCCAGGAGTTTGTCAGGGAAGAGACAACCGACGGAGATTTGGGATCACGTGTCGCTTCCAGCTTCTTCCCACTCTCGCCCACTGCACCGAGAGCGCTGCTGTGGCTCTGCTTCACCTGCGGGCGTTCAGGATTTCCCTGAACCACCTCTCTGCCTTTTGCAGTCGGTCCTGCTTGGTTCCACCGAGTCCACTCATTGCCACAGTAGATCCTCTCTTCCTTTCACTGCTTTTTTCCCTGGTACGACTTGAGCAGCAAAGCTGCCTTAATGCTTGAACACCCAGCGCCGCACGATTGGCTGCAACCTTCTCCCTGGAAAGCTCCACCCAGCCGACGGTGCGTCTTGGATGCTCACGAATCTCTGGATTTCCTCATGTTTTCCGCCCGTAACTCCACCGACTACCAGCACCTTCCTGAGGGAGGGAGGGCATAATGGCTTGACAGCACAGCTGACAGCGCTGTTGGCAAACCTCTGCCTCCTTGTTTGGGGCTTCCCCCTTTCAACCTGCCATGTGCTGCTTTATCGAAGTCCAGTGAAGCCCTGGGGACGTCAGCACTTTAACAGACCATCGTCTTGGGCAAAGCTCTGTCTTGCGGCTCATTACCCGGTGCCAGAGGTCCCTCTGGAGGGAGAAGGAGAAGGGAGGGATGTATATGCATGTGAAGATGCCCGTGTGAAACTCTCAGGGTAGCCAGAGGCTTTTTGGCAATAAAGTTGTTTAATACGAGGATGAGCGGACTGTGGCTTCTGTCCCAAGGCGCTGCTGTTTTCTTCCAGCCTTCCTTTACAGCCAGACGTGTGGCATCTGGGGCGCTGTACCCCCTCTGCGGGGCGGTGAAGGCAAGGGTGACTCTCTCTGGAGTGTGGCTGAATGCGAGCGTCCCAGGGAGAGTCACCAACCCTCTCGTTTTTCCTTCGTAGGCAGAGCGGCCCCTGGAGCCCCAGCAGGTCCCGGACGGTGAGGAGCAGCTGTCATGATCTCTACAGCACCTCTCTATAGCGGGGTGCACAACTGGACCAGCACAGAGCGGATTCGCATGTGTGGCCTCAACGAGGAGAGGTGAGGTGCGTGGGCGGCATGGCAGGGGAAGGAGGAGAGCGGGCAAAGTGGGCTGGGGATCTGGAGAGCTGGTGTACAACAGACTGTGGTGCTGTGGGGAGGGGATGGACGTGTGGTCAGACAGTGGCATTCTGTGACGGTCCCTGTATCCTGTGCTCCGGCGAGGAGGGCCCATGAGCGGAATGCACTGGAGGTCTCTGCAGAGGAACCGTGGTTGTGTGTAGCTGTGTTGCCTCCAAGGTGTTGGGGGGTGACGAGGACGAGTCACCTGCACGTGCTGTTGGCGTTACCAGACCTGTGCTCCTAACTGCCAGGGGAGGGAAGGAGCTTGACCCACAGTGAGCCAAGCTGCTAAGAAGAGCTTTCGGTGGCCCAGAGGGGTTAGTGCAGACCAAATGATTAGATGGGAGAGTTGTGACATGCCACCAAATAGGAGATTAGGGAGGATTAGTGGCTGGGAGGCAGAATCGATCAAGACGAGTTGCTGGCCTGCCCCGTGGCTTTGCATCGCCCTTTCATTCCTGCAGCTCTGGGGTCTTGTTCTCGAAACTGATCTGTTTGTGGCTTCCTTGAGGCTACAAGGTCTGCTCAGCGCCTTTGCCGTGGCTGGAGCCAGGGAAGGTTTGTGGGCTCACGGGCGGCGTGTGCCGCTCATCGCTTGCTGTGGGTGCCGAGGGTTTTGGTGGCGTGTCCCCGAGGGACAGAGCGGAGAGCGGCGGGACAGGGCCGAGCCCCGGCTCTCTCTCGGGCAGACGGGCGGGCAGAGCTCATCTCCAGCCCTCAGCCCGCCGTGCGTCCCCCAGATAAGGGCTGGGGATGGCGCTGGGCTCAGCCTCTCCTCAGCCGCCCGGAGCGGCTCCTCCTTTACAGTAAACACTCGGGTTGGGGGGTCCGAGCGGGGCTGGCCGCAGCCCGGCGCTCCCCCTTGGCCGCCGGACCCGTTTCGGGCCGGGCGGGGGGCGGCTGTCAGGGTGGGTGGGGGGCGGCGGGGCCACGCTGGGTCACGGCTCCCGTCGCTGCTTCCCGCTCTAAATGGCGACCGGTGTCTCTGTGTGCGTGTGTGTGGCAGGTGTGAACCCCCGGCGCTGCTCCCCGGCCGGGCCGGCCGCCTCCCCCGCTCGCCAGCCCGCCAGGAAAGATGCCCGGCGTCCTGCCGAGTGACAGCACCGGGCCTGCCAGAGGGAGCCCCTCCAAGAAGAACAGGCTTTCCCTGAAGCTCTTCCAAAAAAAGGAAGCGAAACGAGCGCTGGATTTTACCGAGTCCCAGGAAAATGAACAAAAGAGCGCCGAGTTCCGGGGCTCCGAGATGTACGTAAGAGTTTTGCTCCCAATAAGTTGTTCCTGGCTCTCTGGTGAAAGCAGCCCGGCAGCTCGGCAAGGCTGCTCGGTGTCATGGATAAACAGCGCTGCGCCAGCCCCTCCTTGCAGTTGTATGTTCTTGCATGAGTACGTGCCTCAACATCTGCTAAATAGACCCCTGAGACAAGTTAATCAACCTGAACTAACTATTAATTGTAATGAATTTCTAGACCTACTTTTAAGAAACCGAGTTTACTGCACTATGGATGTTCAGCTGGCATAAACTTTAATCACTTGAATAAGTTACCTTACTTGAAATCAGTATAAGGTAGTTATTTGGATGCTGAGTTATTCAAAGTATATTAAAACATAAGGTGTTGTAAAATGAGGTTTTTTTTTAAAAAAAAAATCTTAAAGTTTTTTTCTTGTGGAAGTAAAAGAATGGATTATGCTGCTTACAGCTGTTCATGAAGGTCTTTCAAGCCCTGAACGAATCTGTCAGCTCAGTTCATTGCAGCTAGCAAGGAAATTTAAATGGGATTTAAATGGAGAGAGATTGCTTAATCGTGGTCAATTACAGTTGTGTTGGAGACTTAAATATTTGGTTCTGTTCTTTCAGCGCGGTGCATTATCACTGTATGTAATCTGCCAGATTAATTGGTTCCTCTTTGGTTTTTCTCGGCTGTTTTTTATCCTTTTGGTTTGCTTCTAGAAATGAAGCGCTGTGAATCTGGAGCAGGGGAGAGTAATAGAAAGTATTTGCTGGCCTTAGGAATGAACAGAGAACATATAAAAGTATTTCAAAGAGAACTTTTTTGGTTCCTTAAACCAGTCTCCTGATACTTTTTGAACTAACAGCAGATTTGTCTGCTTCTTGTCAACCTATCTGGCTTTGTGTAGGTTGCTGAAGAGCAGTGGTACAGTCGAACAGTCTGTGTTTGAGTGCCCAGAGTAACCGCACGCACACTCTGCAACACTTTGATTTGATTTTGACCTGTATATATTTGTTATTAATTCTATAAGCTACCTCTGAGATGGTAGGTGGCCAGGAGAGAGATGCGTACCAGAAGGAGTCATTTTCAAAAGCTGTCCCTTACAGACAGTTTTCTCTATTTAACAGTGACCAGGTTGTTCCTGCGGCGCAGCCTCCCGCGCTCGTTAGCTGTGAGAAGAAAGACAACATGTTGCCTTTTGTGGGCTTGAACAACCTGGGTAACACGTGTTACCTTAACAGCATTCTTCAGGTAAGGTCGTGTCCAGGGGGCTTCAAAAAGATGATTTTCTTCTTGGTTAAGCTCAAGTAGATGAGGTTCATGGTTTGATGTGGTATAGGTGGCTGGATGTAGTGTGGAGGGAATCAAGTTACAGCGGGGGGGAAAAAAAGATGATGCTGCAGGAAATATGTGCTCCGTAGGTTGCTTTGATTGGGCAATTTTTCAGTTTACATACTGTGGGCACCTCCCTGCTCTGAGTAATTGTGCATCGTCACCTGCTGCGCGGCAGCCTTGGGAGATGCAAAGCTGGTTTGGTCATAGATGTGGATATGCACGTTGAGTAACTTCTTACTTTACCAAATATTCTCTTGTTTTAAACTGCTGCTTTCAGGTATTATATTTTTGTCCTGGTTTTAAAACTGGAGTAAAACATTTATATAATATCATTTCAAAGAAGAAAGAATCTTTGAAGGACGAAGGAGAGCAAAAAGCAGAAAAGGTAACGTATCTCATGACACGTTCCTGTACTTGTAACTGTGTGAGTGAGGCTGCGTTCCAGGAGTGCAATGAAAATTTCGCTGTGACTTCTTCTGTTTTTAAAAGTTTGCAGTATTGTTTTCTACAGTCCTATTTCGGGTAAAGATGCGTTTGAGTTGTTTTGAACTTGTGCTCAAACTTGAGCGTTCAGAGTGTCTGTAAACTCGTAAGCACAAATCTTAAGTGTAACAGAAGAAAGTTGAAAAGATCTTTCGCTGTGCTTCTGACATTAAGATAATTGTGATTCACTACTTTGAATTTTGGAGTTTGGGCAAAGATGGTTTGGGTTTAAAAAAAATAACCAAATTAGTTTGGCTTTTGTATTTGTTTTCTACTGGCAAAAGGGCAATACAGTGTCTGGAACTCACCTGCTTCCCATAGCAGGGAAAAAAAAAAATCTGTCAAATGTCTTCTTAACTACTTCTTACAGACAAAACTGCAAATATTTTTATTCTTTTTATGTTGTTATTGCAGGGAAGTTGTAAAGAAGATCCACTGGCAAGTTACGAACTAATCTGCAGTTTGCACTCGTTGATTCTTTCAGTTGAGCAGCTTCAAGCCAGCTTTCTCCTAAATCCAGAAAAATACACAGATGAACTTGCTACTCAGCCCCGAAGGCTACTAAATACCCTTAGGTACACATTACCTTAAACACGTTGTCAGAACTTTCACCTGAGGTTTTGATGTCACTGCACAGTCCAGCACAGCATTAGGGACTTGCGGGAGGCAGCTGGTCTTAAATTTGGGGCATGGTGATAGGAAGTTGGTTTTTTGTGTTTATCGTTAGCCCTGTGATATCATTAATTTGAAATTACATTTTGATTTTGTAATAATACAATTTAAATCCAGCTGTGGATCTAAACCAGTACTTAGCCTTAAATGTGTAAGCATTCTCGCTCACCTCTCCTTTTATATCTAAACTCCTGAATTCAAATCTCAGATCGCTTAGCCAGTTAGCAAAGAATAACTAGTTCTCATTGCCTTGCTCGTTTACTTTTACTTTTACTAGAGAGCTCAACCCTATGTACGAAGGCTACTTGCAGCATGATGCCCAGGAGGTTCTGCAGTGTATCCTGGGGAACATTCAAGAAACGTGTCAGCTCCTGAAGAAGGAAGAATTGAACAAACTGCCTGCGGAAGAGCCTGCAGCTAAACCGGAGGAAAAACAGAATGAAAACACCGAGAGCAATGGGACCGGCAACGCTGCCGAGGAGGAGGATAACGTACCGAGTGGCCAGGTTGGAGACACGGCTGAAGACAAGCTCCTCAAAGGAAACGGGAAAAGAAAAAGCGATGCCGAGGGTGGCAACGCAAAGAAAAAATCCAAAGTATCCAAAGAGCAAATTGCAGCAGAAGAAAATCAAAGACAAACCAGGTCAAAGAGGAAAGCGACAGGAGAAAAGCTAGAAAATCAAGCCGATGCCATTGCCAAGTGTTCTGGCGAAAATGAGAGTGCAAAGCCAACGCAGAAGAAGTCACGGCTTAGATTAAACTGGTTAAAATCTTCGTGCAAACAACCTAGTATTCTGTCTAAATTTTATAGTCTAGGAAAGTTAACTACAAACTTGGGATCCAAAGACCCGGGGAAAGAATATGATGACTGTGAGCTTGAAGAGTCCTCCGTCAAGTGTGAAAATGGTAACAATATTAAAGAAGATTGCTGTGAACCAGCATCTCCTGCCGAAAGCCATAATGAAAAAGGAACTGAAAAAGAACCAAAAAAGGAAGGTTGGTGAACGAGTGTATGGCCTTAAAATTAGTATGATTAAGAAATTACTATGCGTGGGAAGTCAGCCTTCAGACTGCATAGCTCACAGAGCTCTCTAAATACAAAATTACATTTTCAGGAATTTAAAAAGATTTTTCTGAAAGAGAATTTATTTTTATACGTGTTTGTAACTTTTGATAACTTGACCTGTTTAGCTTAAGAGGTATTTCTCTTAACATTATGTAATCATTGTACAATATAAAAAAAAAAGTCAGAATATTACCGGGTTTATATTATCACCAATCTTTGTCATCTATAGAAAGTGCAAGTGGATTCCAGATGTAAAGGGATATTACTGTGAGGAGCAGACAGAACCAAACCCCATTGGTTGTCAACTTGTGTCCTAAGTCTTTACAAACACCACCTTCTCCTCCTCCCTCTGTTCTTTAGTACTTCTATATTTCCAGCCTTCCCAGGAACTAGGAAAGACACCGGATGTATTACATGTGCTAATTGGCTGGCAGGGATGGATTTTGTTCGTGTCGATGAAACAAGATAACTGCTGAGGGAAAAGCCTTGGTACGAATTCAGTACTTGCTAATTTGGAACTTACTTCCTGATCCACCCACCAATTTTTATAAAGTTTTGACAGAATGCAGAATCGTTTTTGAGATCTCTCTCTCTTGAGGAAATTTGACTAAAATTGGCCAACAAGTTCAGAAAGTCTTGGAGGAGAGGACTGAGAACACAGACCAGGCAAAAACACAAGTGTGATGTTCCTCGAGGAGGCTGATGCTCCATACAAAGAAGAAAAACAAATTTTCCAGAATGTGACGTCATCACACTTCAAGTATAAAATAAGAACCTAATCTTAAAACAGAACTTAAATTTTGAGGGCCAAGAGAAAGACGCTCCCTGTTTAATTACAAATAGATGACATTGTGAAAATTGCATGTGATAATCCCTAAAAAGCCATGTCTGTAACACAGTGATTTTTCCAAGAAGGATAGGCAGGTTCTGACGTGTCTTTTGAATAAAATGCGCCTTGATAAATGCTGTGGTATGTACTTCCTCTAGGTACAGAACTGGCTGTTTTTGAGCTAGTGGAGAAACTGTTCCAGGGCCAATTAGTTCTGAGAACAAGATGCTTGGAGTGCGAGTGCTTTACTGAAAGAAGAGAAGATTTCCAGGACATCAGCGTTCCTGTGCAAGAAGATGAACTTTCCAAAACGGAAGAGAGTTCAGAAAGTAAGTAATTCTCAACAAGGGTTGGGGTGTGTGGTTCTGCCTCAGCCGGCCACTCAGGAAGGACGGTGCCGTAGTTATCGAGGAACACAGCTCCTGTTTGTTTTGGTTAAAGTTAGAGGCTGTTCCGTTATCTCGTGTCCTGATTAACTTTAGACTTTGGAAACACAGCGCTGATAACGCAGACGGATCTGGATAGTGTTAAAATTGTTTCAGGTCACAACACGTAACACAGAGCTCCGCTTAACGTACGTGTTTTCCTGCTTATAAATAGGTATTTTCTTTGATTTGGGTCTTCCCTTTCTTCCTGGATAATAAATTCTTCTGCCTTTTTGTCATTTCATAAGAAATATCTGCATTTTTTCTCAAACATAAAAGCGATTAGAAACCAGATTTTTTTTTTTGTTAATTTACTGTAACTTTTTTTTTTCCAGTATTTTGGACTGTTGTTACATCAATAGCGTTTATTTTGTATTTGTAAACATTAATCCTCTGGTATCTTTCACAAATTACAGCGATCTATATGTAGTTTTTAGCTATTTTGAAAAAAATCAGCATAGCAACAATATATATTGAAATTCTGAATTTCAAAGAATTTTAAAATCTTACTTCCCACGAGCTTAATTTGCAGCAGCTTTTACTATTTTTGCCCTCCCTGTTTTGCTGAAGGACCACAGAGTAATGTGTGTGTGGTGATTTTCATACCTAAAACGCTGCCGGCAGCGTAGGGGATCTTGTCCTCAGCTGGGCAAAGCTCTCGGGGGAGGCAAAATGTAAAAAGCAAAAGGGAACACTGGTTATTTTGGAAGTTTGCCTTAATGAGTGAAATTCTGGTCTCAAATAAATGCACCCAATTTCCAGCCATGGCAGCAGAATTAGTACGTGCGACCTGAAGACGAGCTTTGGGAAAACCCGTAGATTTTAAGTAGTAAGATCTATTCGGTGGTATTTTCATCGCTTCCTGAAATGATTCAATGAATTGAACAGATTTTCTACTTCATACATATTGAGTGTTCTTTACAGTGTTTTTGAACGTGTCTTAACATATTTTGTTGTTACTCTGTTGGAATGCATTGGAAGTGTAAATAATAGCATATCTGTGAATGTAATGATTCTCTCTTATAGTTTCTCCAGAGCCAAAAACAGAAATGAAGACTCTTAAATGGGCAATTTCCCAGTTTGCGTCAGTGGAAAGGATTGTGGGAGAGGACAAATATTTCTGCGAAAACTGCCATCATTACACAGAAGCAGAACGCAGCCTTTTATTCGATAAAATGCCTGAAGTTATAACAATTCATTTGAAGTGCTTTGCTGCTAGTGGCTTAGAGTGAGTATGCGGATTGACTGTGTTACGAAACAGTGTGCTCTTGGAAGGGAAAACCTGTCAGAAGAGATGAAAATGGGGTGGTGTTTTTTTTAACTTTTCCAAAAGCAAAAGCAGATTTCCAGATTGAAATTAACTTAAATCAGCGGGACATAGCCCCTAATTTCCTAAAGGGTTTCTACTGTTACAAGTAGTGGCAGAAACTATCTCCGGGAGAATGTACTATCACGAGACCTCTTAAGAAAAATTGTTTTATGTATGTTCTTACAACAGCCTGATACCCTCATGGTTCTTAAAACTTTGTTTACTTTTAATATCACCTGTCTGACAGAGTTTAGAGGCAGGTTTAAGTATTTTAGCAAAACAGCTAATGGGAACAAAACTGAATTTTATGGTCGCAGCTAATAGTACTTTTTGTCTGTAACTGAATGCAAGTACTAAAATTGGGGGGTGGGGGGGCGGAAATCAGGAGATAAACATTTTAAAGATCTAACACGCAGGACAGAAATCCTTTAAAATACAGCAATACCAATGTCATTGATGCTCAACTGCTGAGCAATCAGATTGATGCTTGATGTAGAAATCCTTATTTTTTGACAGATTATTGTTATGAGAGTTTTCCTTACCTTTTTTTTATACTTAGGAACTTAGAGTTTTCCTTTGGGAAGGGAGGGGGGGGGAAAAACCTAATCAATAAACCCCCCCATTCCCTACAGCACTGTACACAAATGAAACAAGGCCATGACACTTTGTGCACACAGCATTTTGCAGTAATCTTTTGCTCCACTGAGATCCAAATAATGAAAAATGACAGGAGGAAAAACTCTTGAACTATAAACTATTACCCCAGATCCTTCAGAAAATTGTTACCATTAATTGTGGTTTTGAGAGTGACTACAATTTTAGTAACATTTCCATATTTGACCTGTATTTCCAACTTTCCTGAGATTCATTAAAATGTAACTTTTGCTTTCTGCATGAAATCTGCCACATGCACCAAAAGAAGATAAACTGGTGTTGGTTTCAGCAGCAGTTACTTAGGCACAAATTAGTTTGGTCTTTTATTCCCCCAGTTCCCTGTGGAGTGTGTTTCCCCGTTGGTTGGCCTTAGACCTTCAGGGCCTTTGCCAGCAGGAAGTCTAATGCCTGAAGTCTTCAATGGAATTTACCTTATAATATTTGTGTCACTGATATATTTTAAAACTTGAAGTGTAGAGGACCTCTGGCACTTTACAGATTCAGAATGTAAGCTGACTGATGATTTGTCAGAGGATGCTCTATAAAAAAGTGCTGATAACTGTGGTCAGTATAAATCAGATTTGTAAAATAACTGTTATAAAGGGTTATATTAGGATACTTTTACAGGTAGTTTGCTGAGATTTTTAAAACTAGAACTCTGCCTGTTCCTATCATTTTGTTTTTAGGACCATCCAGGTTTCTGATAAAGTAGAAAGGAAACTTCCTCTGTCTCTGTAACGTCTGCTAATGTCTCTTCATACGAGTCCAGCTTCTTAACATAGAAAATTGTCTTTTCATTGTTCTACGTAATATTTGACTGTCACAACAAGGCAGAGAAGGAGTTGCACTTTTTTTTAACAATTGCACTGCTATTGTTGAGCAGCCCTTAACGTGAGATAGTACCCTGGTATGATTATAGGCTGTTCAGAAAATACAACCCGAGATGTCCACCTGAAAGGAAACTTGAATGTTATCTTCAGTTTCCTCCTATATTTGCTGCTTTTTTTTTTTGTTTCTCTGAGGACGTACTTGCAGCCTGCAGGTTAACCAGCCGTCTCCTAAATCACTTACCTCCTCTTCTGTCCTGGCAACCTTCAGGTCCTGGCTCCAAACTGCTCAGACCCATATCCAGGGAAGACTGAATCCAGTCTCTTGTGCTGTTCCTTGTGTGTCCTCTGAATCATGTCATACATTTTCTGCCAAGTGCCGGCAGCCAGAGGTTCAGGAAGTAAGAGTGGAAAAATCAGATGTAGAACTGGAGTCAGTGACGAAGCTGAAACTGCTTAGAAGATTGTTTCCGAGTTGGTTTTTTTTTTTGGCATGGATGTTTTATCTTGGACAAAACCATGTTGTTTCTACACGTCTTGGTTTGGAGTAATAAAGCGCAGCTGCAGATCAAATGGGAAAGAGCCAAGGCCGGTAAACCAAAGCCCTGGCTTATCCCAGGGCATCCACTCACTCCTGTGGTGGCTCTTGAACAATGAGCTTTCATGGAGCTTCTCCCAATTGACTTACGTAAACTTGTAATATTTAGTGTTAAAAAAAAAAAAAAGTAATTACAGACTGTTTTGCTGGCCTTAAGATTTAAAAACTGACAGTCTTCATACAACTTCTCCCAGCTCCAATAAAAACTTTGAGAACTTGTCTGCTTCTCAGTTGTGCTCTACTGAGTTTCTCGACGACTGAGTTTTAAATAAATGAAGCGAAATGAAGCGGAGGGGAAGAGTAAAGTAAATATTTGCAGTTAGTAGAGATTTGCTTCAACTTTTCTAGATGCTGGCTTGCAAAGTGGTTTGGGTTTGTTTGCTTGGTTTTTTTTTAAATAAAGCAGCCAGTTTGAAAATCTACTTGCCTGGGGACGAGTAATTCTCTTTGGCAAGTGTGCGCGTGGGGAAAAAAAGGCTAGGCCATGTGTGCTCAGACTGGGAAGCTGTTAAGAAGAAATGTGTAACTGGTAACATCTAATTAAGCATTTCCACGATATAAATTTAACAAGTGACAATGGTGAGAAAATGAGATTATTTTTTTGTTTGTTTGTTTTGTGAAATGGTATCAGGAAAGAGCAGATGATTTATTTCTTATTTTTCTTTAAAAAGGCTTACTTTAGGTTTTGCTACAGTCACATTTGCTCAGTGTTTATGCAGTTGGAAATCTTTATTTGGAGTATTTCATCTACTTACGTGTTAAAAGCATTGCAGTAAAATAGCTGAAGTCTTTAAAGGTTTATAATAACTCGAGGTATGAATTCAGGGCAGTGGGTAAAGCGCCACTAATTTCTGGCCTCGAAAGATGTAGTTGCAGAAATGGAGTTTGTTGTTGTGTGAACTGGTGCATCAGTCAGAGGAGGCAGAGCACTCGGCATGCGATTTTTCTGTCTTCAGATTCTTATCATTAAGAAGAACAAAAAGCTAATAGGAAAAGATTTCCTCTCTTATTTCCTCCTCTCCAAGTCTTTCTGATGCTGGATCTCATTCAGAAGAAAGGTAGAGCCTGTTTTTTTACTGCTTTATGTTAATTTGCTTGTCAGAGTGTGCCTGAGTGGAACTGGATTTCTGATCTAGAGTATCAGCAAGCAGTTTCTCTTTTTCTTGACTCTCTTCTGAATATCTCTATTTTTGGCTACTAATAATAGGGATTTTTCAGAAGATTTAAGTTTTATTATTTCAGATTATATGCTCTTTTGTCTGTCTTTTGGTGTAGTCAAATGCTGATGGTAAACCTAGGTGTAAAATGAGTTTTCAGTTAATTAGACTGGAGTGACTGAGGACATCTGTGTGTGTATAAATGTATCTGTGTTAATAAGGGTTTAGGGCTGATAAGATCAGGGCAATGTTCAGAAGCAGAATCAAAACTAAACCCAGTAAAACAAAAGTAATATTCTGTTACTGCAATTATGCTTGTATTGCTATGCCATAGCTACAGTTTCCTTGGATTAAAGATAGTTATTCTTTCTCATGATAAGATGCAAGTTAATTAATAGTAGCTATCTCTTTGGGACATAAGTTTTACAGGGTTTGTCTTTTTCCCCCTGTATCTTTCTCTGCAGCACCTGAGCAGTTGAGCAAGACTGAATCATCACTGAAATCTATTAAGACATCATAACATATTGTTAAATAAAGGGGTTAATTAAATTGGGCTGATGCAATATATAAATTGTGTAAGATCAGAATCAGTCAAGGAGCCTTAATACACAATTATATAGAAGTCCAACACTTATTTTCTTTACAAACATTTTAGAAGATCCTTATTGCAATGAAAGGACTTAAACTTTTCTCCTTGTACATTTGTGCACTATGAACAAAATGCTAAATATTTATGGAATACCAGATGCTGTTCCAAAGAAAATCAACTAGATTTTTTAAAAAACTGTGTAACATTGGACAGTTAATGAAGAACCCTCAGTAATAAGAAAGTATTAGTACCTCATTCATCCTTAGATAACTGTTGGGTACCACTGGCAGTATCCTATGGTGTGCTCAGATCACCTGAAAATTATTTACTCATTTTTTCTGAGTCACATTAAAGCTACTGATTCTTTCAAAGGCTTGGGGGGAAAAACAAACCCAACCCTGCTTTACTGCAACCTTGGATGTTGAAGAGTTTGTTTTTCCAACCTGGAAAAAGTGTCTGGGAAGAAGTGGAAATATTTGTGCAAAGAAGCATGAGTGATATCTGAGCAATTAGGATAATCCCTGTTTATCATCACTATTCAAAACTTAACTTTAGAGATTCTTAAATAGTTAAAATACCTAGTTAGTAGGCTGTCAGATTTAACATTACACTTACTTGTAAAATTGTCTTTACTGCCCTGGGACAGATGCTCATGATAATAAGCGAGTAGAAAAGTGAGCAGCTTCTCGCAGTCAGGTCACCCGTGTCCCTTTCAGAGAAGGAAAGGAATACAGACCCAATATAGGGGCCACTTAAAGCAGGATGTGTTGTGAGCTGTTGCGGTAAGAGGTCTAACTCTTATCTTTCTTCCAAAGGTTTGATTGCTATGGTGGACTGTCCAAGATAAACACTCCCTTATTGACGCCGCTCAAGCTGTCACTAGAGGAATGGAGCACGAAGCCGACCAACGACACCTACGGATTGTTTGCGGTGGTGATGCACAGCGGCATCACCATTAGCAGCGGACACTACACAGCTTCCGTCAAAATCACAGACCTCAATAGCCTGGAGTTAGACAAGGGAAACTTTATCACTGACCAAATGTACGAGATGATTAAACCAGAACCGCTGAACGAGGAGGAGGCAAGAACTGTCGCCGAAGACTACGATGACGGTGAAGTCTCTTTCCGAGTCAACGGAGGAACCGCGCAGCCGGGGAAAGTTCTGAACAAAAAGAACATGGAAGCTGTGGGACTCCTTGGAGGGCAGAAGAGCAAGCCTGACTGTGACCTCTACAACAACAAGCCAGCCAACCCCGAGAAGTTTCTTAACGTAGTTGCAGAAAGCAGAGCCCCCGAGGCTGGCAGCAGTAACGGGAGCGGGGAGTGCGGCACCCAGCACGGCCAGCAGAACGGGGTGGCTTCGGGCGGACTGGAGAACAAAGCTCTCTACGTACTGCAGAGCCTGAAGGAGTATGAAGGCAAGTGGTTGCTTTTTGATGATTCTGAAGTGAAGGTGACGGAAGAAAAGGACTTTCTGAATTCCCTTTCTCCGACGTCATCATCTACATCGACTCCTTACCTACTGTTTTATAAGAAAATTGTAGAGTGATACTGTACTTTGACTGTAAATACTAGGGACTTGCATCAAATTGGTCTGATTTGCATCAAAACTACCTGGAAGAAGCGTCTGTTTGGTTTTGGAAGCTACTGGATCATAATGTTTCTGGTATTTTTTGTTTGGTGTAAGTGGCTCAACTTGAATTAATAAACCATGACATAGAACTTAACTCACATAATAACTTTTATGCTGGAGAATAGTGATATTACCTTTTAGAAATACCAATTTGTATAGTTCATAAAGGATGCCTACAGCACACAGTAGTGGTTTTAACACAATTCTAGGTCTCAGACATGCCTATTGTATTATTAGCTTTTTTTTTTAATAAAAGTTATTTGTATTCATATTCTGGAGTAAATGTATATTAACTAGCAAATTTCATCAGAAGTTGTGTATTTTTGTAACTTGGGAAGTAATACTCCATATTTAGTTTTTTGGGTAATCGATGTGGTTTATTGATATTTTCCTTCTCCAGTTCTAAACTGTTCGGTGCAACTTCAAAGCACAAGAAAAGGGTCTCGTAACCTCGTTTAGTGTATTGGAAGGAACTGAAGTTCATAGAAATGTCTGAATGGTCTAATTTGCATCTTGTTGCATAGGTGTTAAATGGGCAGAGTGTAAATAGGTGTGATTAATACTTCAAAACTGGGGGGGAGGGGGAAGCGTGTAGTGTAATTAAAATAATTTTTGTACTTTGAAGAGTAAAGCCCTCTAATATGCATATCTGTTTGGGTGGATTTGGAACTTAGTGGTGATCTTCTAACAGTTAATTTGTACTTGGAGCTCACTGAAATGTGGGAAAACGAAAGCATTTGGCTTGATGCTTTGTTAAGAATGTATATATGAAATAAAAAACAATTATGATATGCAGCTGAGTGACTAGATCAAACTTGTGTGTTTGGAGAGGGACAAGCGGAAAGTGAAAGTGGTTGGGCACTGTTACAAAAAAGACCGGGAAAGTTTCTGTCTTAAGAGAAATGGAAGATTAAAAGGGCTTTAAAAAATAACATTATCTGGTTTTTAACTGCTTCTTGTACAGTGCATCCTAATTTGAAGAGACTTGATGACCAGAGGTAAGGGGAAAGGGAAACGAAGATAATTGTAACAAGTGGAATGTTTGGCACTAACTACTAGAGATATTAAAATCCCAAATTATCTGTTAGATGCTAAAATGTTACAGTGAAGCCTATAAACTGCAGACAATTAAAAAAAAAATGACACAAAATAGGATGAGTGTTGCTTCTGTCATAGGATGGATGGAATGACATGAAGTGCTGCTGCAGAGACAGACAAGGAAAGGTGTGAGTATGCCCTAGTTTCTTGGATATATTTAAAACTTCTTCAAATATAAACTAATCTATTTACAGGAAAAGCCCTAGAAACCTCTCTCTAGTTTATTCTGCAATACTTTGCGTTTTTACAATCTTCTACCTCTGTTTATACTACATTATAATAACTCATGAAAAATACTTTTTGTGTGTTTTCCATGTTATGGTGGACCTCTGGTTTTTATACAGGCCTTGATTTTGCCGTATAGCCTCAATGCTGATCTATTACTAAAATATGTTTCAGCCTAAAAAGTTTGTACTGTCAACAGAAACCAGTATGATAAAGGCTAGGCTAAATTTAGAGCTGCTTATAAACTCATGCTGAATTGATGTCTCTACTAATTATCTTGCCCAGGGGAAAAAAAAATCTGCAATTACAAATTCACTAAGACCCTTCTTCCCTTTCCCAAAGCCCAGTCACTATAATAAATGATTGTGTCTAAACCAAGAGATATCTACATTAAAAAATCACCAAAAAAATAACTGTAATCTTACCTTGCAAGGGTAGCCAAACCACGTTACAGAATGCTTTTTTTTTTTTTACTGCCTGCAGTATGGGGTTTGCGACTTTCAGCCTGCAAATGAAAGTTTATTTTTCCACCCTTGACCCAAGACTTATCTTTTTCAGTCAACTGCAGCAACAGGAAATGGTCCCAGGAAAGAAAATACCATTATAGTCAACAAAATGTGTGATGGAAGGAAGACCCAGGTGTCTCCCATCGTACTGCACAGCCTGAGAGAAACAGTCTTTGTCAGCAGCTGAACAGAAAACACAATGGGCTGCAATGTCCTGAATGAAAAATCTCTCCTCTGCCATGCGGAGAGATGTAGGGGGTGGGGTTTTTTGAGACTTAATGAAGTTAAAGCCACCCTTCCTGAACTAGTCGCTTGCCAGAGTAACTACTGGCCTGTGTTGCACGTGGCCTGTAGATTGCCACAATGGCAAACAAAAGGTGGCTGCCCAGTCTGAGTTTCCCACCGCACACCAACCCCCCCCGGAGACCTACACAACCATCGAGCTACAGCTGCTGATAAACCAGCCAGATTTACGCTGACACGGGGCCTCCAGTAAAATCAAAGGATATTTATACAGGGATTAAAATAGATGCTTTCCGAGCCAAAGCAACAATGCACAAGGAGTACTGTAAATTAAGGTTTCATTCTTTCACGGCTATTGGGATTTATTTCCCCCTTTTTGCTTTGTGAATATTTTGTGTGCCTCTCCATATAAATCTCTTGCAAAGCTACCCCCTCCTTCCTTAATATTTTCCATTATCAGAGTCCCCAGCTCCCATACAGCTTCCAAATCCTTGGCAGCATCCCTGGACTTTGCAACAGGCCTTTGAAATGTCTTGGAGGGGGAAAAAAACCAAAAGGGCTTAGGTTAGAGGAGTAGCTTTTCTTCATGCAAGAAATTGCTTGCAGGCTTTCCTGGGTTATAGCACAGAAACAGTTTTTTTAACTTGTGTTCAAGGGAAAACGGTCAGAGACCAGCACATGGAGAAGGGCACCGCACTTGTGCTACCAAAACCCACCACCAGTATGAAGGTGGTGGAACAAAAGCGCATGGGAAAAGGGGTGAAAATTGGCACTACTGCTCTCCCTTCTTCAGCAAACCCTGTGGCCACAGCCAGCGTGCCCTGCGGTGCCATCCCACTGGGTCTCATCCTGTGGGGGCCGTCCGTGGTGGCTCCCGGACACGGTGCCCTCCCAGCCCTGCTCAGCAGTGAGGGTACCATCACCCTGCTGCGAGCCCACTGACAGGCTGCCACCAATACCTTGAAATAAATATCGAGAGTAAAAAAGACCCTCCCCACCCTAAACCGTGGGCACCTGCAGCAGCTACAGGTGCTTAAACAGGAGGGGGAGACAGAGTAACCCCAAAAAACAGACCCACACCCCCCCCAGCACTTCCTAACATACAGGAATGTGTATGTTAGAAGTGAAGGTAAAAACTATTTAGGGTCCAAAAGTCAAACGCTCACCAGTTGCAAGTGGTGATGCATAGCTGTTTGCTACCTTAAAAGCTCATGTATAAAACCAACTATTTCTCTTCTATTAAAAAGTACGTTTACCAAATTTGGTTTTGTATATATGTATACATACATGTATATATACATGCATGGTTAGGTAATTTTAAAGAGAGATTAAGCTTGTGTTTAAGCTCGTACTACCTCTTCCAAGGGACCTTTTTTAATACAGAGAGGAAAACTATAAAGAACTAGATTTAGGAGTTCTGTTCTCAGCTCCAAGTCTGACGTTTCCTTGAAGTGCTGCATTAGCCACCAAAATAACCGCTGTAAAACAGATGTTTTTCTTTACATAAATATCAATGCAAAGAAAGCTTTTTATGTAAGCTTTTAACTTAAACTGTGATATCATTTTATGTACTTTTTCCCCGTGAAATTAATTTTTTAAATTGAAAATGGTGGGCTTCCCAGCTGGTTGCAATGACCAGGTACACACAGCAGTCATGCTGAAGCATGACGGCAAAGTGGTTACAAGATGTGCCTTGATTCTTCTGATGGCTACAGATGGAATTAGTTTTCTTTGCAGCAATTTGTATTCAGAGTTACAAAGGAAAAAAAGGAGAGGGACAGTAAAATAATCACCACTTGGTTAAGAAGTGTTACTGTAAGACTTACCTTACTCTGAACCTTTTCCCCAAGGATGGCGAGCTCTGAAGTCCAATGCACAGGGAATTAAAGTGTAAACATTCACATATTTAATAGTACCATCAAAATAACCATCATCACTACATTAAAAACTTCAAAAATGCATTTGCGTATGGTCCTAATATAAATTAAATATATGAACTAAAAGTAAATAAATTTAACATTAGGTAATGCTATAAATAAAGGTAAATGCGTTTAGTGTACCTTTGAGTCATAAAAATGCCTTAAAAAACAGGTAAGTTTACAGCTTATCACCAATACTCTGGATACCACTGTCATGATTTTTTTTTTTTCAAACATTGATAAGTCTACATTTGACAATTCAGAATGATTTTTGGCCACTGAACACTTTGATGGAGGAAGAGGTGTGTGGGATGTCCAGGATGAAGTCCAAGTTTTATTTCACAATAAAACTTCTTTGATTCCCAGCGCTGATAACAAGGCTCTTTCTTTTCAAAACCTTAATTTTTAAGTGCTTTTTTTTATTTTGGTTTTTAACTCGTTTAGATATCCATTTTGCGAAGGCTCATCCTGCTGAAGGAGTCTCTGAGGGAGAGAAAATACAATGATGAGCTCATATTTTCCATGATGAAATAAGAAGCCTCGACAGATGAATGATTCTGTACTTGATTTCCAGTATTTTCTACAGCTGCCTACCAGGAAAACTAAGTCCACTGACGTTAACTCATTGCTTTTCAAATGAAGTGGGTTTGGGTCTCTATCTGGGATCATTCGACCGCCCCAAGGTTTACTGACATGAAAGCCGACAGAAAGTTTAATTCATGTGTACGTGGAGAAGCGGCACAAACCACCTGCGCTGCCGAAATCTTACTTAAGTACTTTAAATAAATACCTAAGTGGAATTTCCCTGGAATGTCTGTATTAGTCTCCCCGCACAGGCTGAATTTCACAAGATTAGAAAATAATTACCATGGACGAAAACTGCTTGTGAGGTTCCCAGCTGGGTGGGGAGGGAAGCACTGGTGCTCCCACCTTCCCCAGCCAGCGAAAAGAGACTCCTGCAGAAAACAGCTACTCATGGTATGGGTCCCAAGGAGAGCTTAAGACCTCATGAACCCAAGTAATGAGCCAAGGCCCTCTTTCTGCAGTATTCAGCAGACAGAAAAATACAAATTCAGCTACAGAAACATCACTAAGCACTGCTATGTGAGCTGGGAACACTCATTTCCTTCTTCATCCACCACTAAGTCTTGCTCTTTCTATAATGTAATTTTGTCAAGTTTCACTTTTTTTTTTTAATGTTCCCCATTGCTCTTTACCTCTGAACAACACTTACATGAGGAGAGGTTCAAAACCAGGGATCTATTCTCCTAAACCAATAGCATGGACATGAGGTGAAGTTCACATTCACAGAAATGTCCTAAAGGGTCTTTCCTTAGAAGCGCCATCACCGTCCTGCTCACTGCTAACAAAGCACCTTCCAGAACCCCCCCCTGGTGTGAGCCCAGGATGCCAGGGCAGCCTCGCTGGATTGTGTTAGGGGTTGTCAAGCCAAAGATTACATGGAGGGAACCTCCATGCTGGGAAACCTGCTGGGAAACACTTTCTGCCCCTATTCTGGGAGCCAGAGTCCTGTTAGGAACTTCATGCACCCAAAGTCCCCCTGGTGCCAGCAGATGACAGTGCTACAGGCTCCGACCTGCTTCACACACTCCCAGTAGGGCTTTTATGTTCAGCCTCACTGGAGACAAATAAAAAGCCCAGACTTCCAGCATGGAAGACACCAACTGGTTTCCCACCCTGCCTACCCCTGGAGCTCCTCAACCCAGTTTCACTGGGAGCAAACAAGTGGCAAAGCCCTGCCACACTGAGGGTGGGTTTGAATCTAAAAAGAATGGGATGTAGGATGAAAAGAAAAAAATAATTGTCATAGATCAGGAACAAAAGGGACGTTGCAAACAGCACCTACCATAAGTGCTGGGAAGGGGATGTGCTCTGAAGTCAGGACAGATGGGGAAAAGGATGGACTCGGCCAAAAGAGCCGTAATTGAAAACAAATAGATGCCAAAGGTTCACCAGGAAGATCAAACATCCCAGTTTCACACCCTCCTTATCTCTGGTGAACGAGTAAAATCAAATATCCACCTGTGGCAAGTGGCTGGCAGCACCGCCTTATACAACTGGGGGATCTTTCTGTTGATGAGAGGCTGCAGAGATTCCTTTAACCGGTGATAATTCCTTTCAAGTTCTCGCTGATACTCCTTTTGGTCTGGACCGATCAGGCTCTTGTTCTTGCGCAGAGCATCTTCACATCTAGAAAACAAAGGCCTGTGAAACCTGGGCACATGAAAAAGGACCTGCTCGCTAGAGACTTGTTAATCTAACAGTACCCAAAAAAATCATTCTGTCCTTCTGGGATGACACATAATATCCTCCTCTATCTTGTCTTTTGGGTAATAAAGACTCAGCTAAACTGTTTGGTGTCCATGGGAGAAGGCGTCCCATATCCAATTTCCATTTCACTTCCAGAGTGACAACTCTTTTTTTTTTTTTTATTTTAATTTACTCTCCAGTTACGTTTATCATCTCTGAAGAGAAATGAAAAGCTGATCTCCACATAGTCACTTTCAGTCCAAGAGGATTTAAAGACGGATAGATCTACTGCTCTCCCCAGGAAAGATTAATAAATAGCAGACTATGAGATGTTCATCAGGAACTCTTCTACTGGTAAAGATGTAATTTTAACAAAGGGTATGAAAAGAACTGTATCATCAATGCCACTTACTACATATAGGGAAATTACATCCCCACTGGTTCTCTTAACACGGAATATTTTTATTTCTTTTTTTTTTTATTTTTAATTCCTTGGTGCTTGCAAACAATGCTGGACTGAGCCTGCAGTTTGCATTACTCAAGAAGAAAGCAGAGTGGCCAGCACTTTTCTTGAGAGAATTCTGCCAGCGCACTTTCCCTCACTTTGGAGAGATTCACTTCAAAAGGAAATGAAATCTCCTGGCCAATTCAGCAGTTTCTTCTGACCCTGCCAAGCTGTGAGTCCATCTGTGCCAGCGTGGCTAGTTGTGTTCTCTGAAACAGGAACACTTGTTCCCAACTGAGCTGTGATCACCAATTCATTCCTGACAAACAGCAAAGCCAAATAACTTCAGCCACCAGATCTGACTTCAGTCACGGACCTGCAGCACCAGAGGAACAGGGAACCAACGGGGCAGCTGAGGAAAACAGCGACACATGGGAACTGGACAGATGGAGTTACACCATGAGCATTCCCCTCTCCCGATACCCGCTGTGTCACTGCGCGTGTCCCTGTCTGCTGTGGCAGTGACAACCCCATCTGTCAGGCAGTCTGAAGACAATACTCCATACCTTTTCGTGAAGTCTTTGAAACAGAGCCGCAGTTTGTTATGATGTCTGAAGAGCTTTGGATCATTGGGTATTTCACCCAAGAAAACTTGTGCAACTTCTAATGGTCCCTTTAAGAGCAGAAGAGAGAAAAGGAAGTTTCTTGGAACCATCTGTCAGATCCAATTGCTGGAGAAACTTCTTGCACACAGAAACATGCGTAAAATGCAACATTTCCTTACAGAATGCATCTTGAAGAACTGCAGCTGGTAAATCTGGCACAAATCACCAAACATCACGACAACTGAATCTCTTTCAGTTGTTTGGTTTTGTTTTTTTTTTTAAATAAAACTGGTTTTGGGAAACAGTGTGAGAAAATGCACAGATTCTACATTTGTTTTCTCTTACAAAGACTCCTGACAAAGTCTGCTCAACTCACAACTAACACAAAGTTTAAACAACGCAGACAGAACCAAGGAATAGTTTTGCCAGCACTGCAAACTCAACCCAGAACTTGGAATTCCAGCTTATTTTTTTCCAGCCTGTGTATTAGAGGAGCTTTACCCGTACTCCCTCAGTTTTTCCTCAGTTTTTCTCCATTCACTAGTTTTGCTTTCCATTTAGTTCAAAAACCACAGCAGGACTCAATCCTACTTCCACCCACCAGAGTCTGGCTAAGCAAAGGGAAAGTAATTAATTTTTATTAAAAATTACACAGTACAGGCAGGAACAACTATGAATTCCAGGAAGGAGTGGGTAACCAGGGGAGGAGGGCTGTCTCTTCTCAGCCACTTTCCAGACCTAACCGCATTTTAAGGACTCTAATGGCAAAGTCACTGAGAGCAGAAGTGTAGACCCACCAGTGACCTTAAACACATCCCACAGACCAAACAGGGATAAAAAATCTAAGGTAATTTAGAAACAAAGCCCAAAGCTGAGCATCCACTGCACTGAGTGACAGGCACCACCCCAGTCTCTCCAACTCAGCCAGTGATCCTCACCTGATTTACTGTGGTACCTACTGATCCTTGCAGCACCATCTGCAGCATCTTTGGGTCCGCAGGGTCTTGGTGGGTTGCAAAAGCTAACTCCTGTGTTTTCTTCTGCATGTCCTCTATGGCAACTTCAATGGGAGTCAAAATGATCTAAGCAAGTAGCCAGAATAGAGAACCCATGTTATGGCTGAGACTATCAACCAGGCACATATTTTCAGAAGCACAAAGGTCACTTTGGGGTGGCATACTGAAGCGGTGGAGGACACCAACAGGACTGACAGTTGGAACAGAAGCACTTTAGAAATGCATCTTCTTAGTCTTGATTTAGGAACATCAAGAAAAAGTTTGATTTTTAAATGTGTTTCTACATCCAGGTACTCAAGAGCTTTCTGAGTCTGCTTCTGAGGAGACAGACTCATGTCCCATTGTGGTCACTGCAACCAACAACCCACAATCCCAGCATGATGTCAGTGCCTAAATCCCTACAGGTTCCCTGCCTTACATGAAAATGCATTTTTCATTGTGTCCCAGGTAGGTGCGACATCAGTTCTGCCTACCTAGTTATTACCTACCCTTGAAAATTTAACACGGGTTTGGGATAAACCTCTCTATAAGTCCTCAGGACCCCACTGGCCTGGGTCTGTTGAGGCCGCGCAAGTGAGCTGTGACACAGAGCAATGGGACAGGTTGGATGGGCCTTTGAGAAGGGCAATGGAGCTGGTGAGGGGTCTGGAGAACAAGTCTTATGAGGAACAGCTGAGGGAGCTGGGGGTGTTCAGCCTGGAGAAAAGGAGGCTGAGAGGAGACCTTTTCGCTCTCTACAGCTCCCTGAAATGAGGTTGTAGCAAGGAAGGGTTGGTCTCTTCTCCCAGGTATCAGGCGATAGGACAAAACAAAATGGCCTCAAGTTGTGACAGGGGAGGTTTAGGAAGGATATTAGGAAAAATTTTTACACTGAAAGGGTTATTAAGCATTGGAACGGGCTGCCCAGGGAAGTGGTGGAGTCACCACCCCTGGAGGGATTTAAAAGATGGGTAGACGCGGTGCTGAGGAACATGGCTTAGTGATTTAGATACAGTTTTTTGTCAGTGTTAGGTTGATGGTTGGACTCGATGATCTGAAAGGTCCCTTCCAACCTAGACAGTTCTGTGATTCTAAGGGAGGTGGCCGTGCTATCAAACTACACTTACAATAGCACATTATGCACCAGTTTCGGCAACATGAACTTCCCTTAGTCTTGGATAAATTTCCCTTCAAACACAGGAAGCCCCTGAGAGCTCAGGCCTCACCTCCTCTTTGTGGATGACGTTTATCCTGGTTTTAATGTAAGGGAAAGCGTGGGAGGTCGTCAGGATCGTTTTGCGCTTGAACTGCTCATGCAGATCCCCGTGAGCTCGGCCGTCCAGCGTGAAGGGCGTGCAGTACATGAAACGCCGCAGGTTGTAGTTCTTGTCAAAGTAAGTTATCCTGTCCTTCATCTCGTAGGTGTCAAAGTACGGCTCCACGTAGGTGATCTGAATGTAGGCCTGCAGGAAGGAAGCCGGGGGTGCACAGTGAGGTATCTCCCTTACGAGGAGAGGCTGAGGGACTTGGGTCTTTTCAGTCTAGAGAAGAGAAGGCTGAGGGGGGATCTGATCAATTCTTACAAATACTTAAAGGGTGGGTGGCAAGAGGATGGGACCAGTCTTTTTTCAGTCGTGCCCAGGGACAGGACAAGAGGAAATGGGCACAAACTTGAATATAAGAAATTCCACCTAAACATGAGAAGGAACTTCTTTACTTTGAGGGTGGCAGAGCACTCGAATAGGCTGCCCAGAGAGGTGGTGGAGTCTCCTTCCCTGGAGACATTCAAAACCCACCTGGACAAGTTCCTGTGCAACCTGCTCTGGGTGGACCTGCTTTGGCAGGGGGTTGGACTAG
>JAOXNO010000004.1:31791389-31806237 GCA_028565335.1 Limnodromus scolopaceus
AAAGGGAGAGGGAAAAAAATTCCACAAGTAGGAACTTACCACAACAGACAATAGTAAGAGTGGGGAGGAGGGTCAGCAACCAGGGCGATAGAGGAGAAAACAGAAAGTATTTAATTAGGGAAATTCCAAAAAACAAACAAGCAGCAAATTGGCAGCAAATAAACTTTAAAACAAAAAAGGGTGAGCATCAATTAAAGTATTTAAAATAAGGGGAAAAAAAAGGGCAAAACATGCAACAAATCTGAAAGCTACAAAGCACAAAGATCAGAAAAAGTGTGGCAATGAAGGAGCACGACGACAGACGAGAACAGAAACCATGGGTGTCTTTTACCATGCAGTAAAACATGACTGAGTGATGTTAGAATCATAACCAATGACAGGATTTTCTTCAGGGGTCGATTTAGGGGCAGATGAATCAAAAGAGATGCTCACAGGCCTTCAGGTTTGCTGCCTATTGAACACAGCTCAGTTCTTCTCCTAGGACATTGCTCTGGATTTCTGTGCTGCCTCACCTGCTCCAGCTTTTCCCGGGAACAAGCAAACGATTTACAGGGCCAGCCCTTAAGTGTCAGGGGTTCCCTTTTAAGCTACTGAATTTCATTTCTTGCCAGGCCAGAATTAAAACTGACGCTCGGACATCTCCAGCCTAAATTATTTGTGTCACACAACACCAAAGAACCTCGTTCTTGGCCCCAGTTTGGGAAATCAGGGCTTAAATGTTTCTCCTGTGGTGGAAACATGGAGTGAGACGGCCCATACTGAGTTGCCTGATTCACGGAAAAGCAGAGTTTAACTGGACAGCTGAAGACTAACCAAATAATGTAAATCATATTCAGAAAACATTTAAGGCTTCTTCTTCTGAGCCTTCTTGATGCTCATGTACCCACTGTGTCAACTGGAGTAGGGCCTGAGTTATCCAACTCGCTGTGCTGTGTCCCACTGTGGGTGAAGCTGACTGCTTTTCTCTATTTTTAATCCAAATGTGTGGTTCTCCTGGTGTAGGTTGCAGAAACGTGAGCAAACAGCCTCTCCAAAAATGAAAGCAGCAAAACTGACTCGAGTTAATCCAACCGAGGTGTTTTACTGCCAGGTGAACAGCTACGTAACAAATTGATTGTTCTTAAATGAACAGAATGAAGCAGCCTATTCTCTGAGATAACGGTCTGCACACGCAGGAAACCAGGTTTGTGTTCCAGCACCTCTGAGCATTATTGCTTAAATCGACCCCTGTGGGTGGGGTGAAAATATGGTATGAAGGGATGATATTCTGTGTCAATGCTGATGAAAAGAAATATAAACGAATTATAAAAACAAACTAGTGATGATACAGTGGCTCATTCACCAAAGAACCTCATTAGTGGAACACATCAGCATCCATGCACTACCTACAGCTTCGTATGAAGAATTTCCTACTACAACCACAATCGGTTTATTGGTATGTCTTTGGTTAATGAATTGTTTTAACAGCAGACAGCAACAGAAATACCCACAACTAGCACATGTGGGCAAGCGTTGGCGTGAGTCATCTGAAAAATCTATTAGTGTTCTTTACTAACTGAAATGCAGTTACCTACCTCCCAGCCAGTACTCTGTGTAATAAAAAGTAAAAAGCTCATGTCACAGAAACCAAAAAAATAGTTTCAAAGGCCAAAACATGACCATCAATGTAAGGTATCATAAACCTAAAATGGTTTCAATGATTATAAGTCATCATGCATCCAAAGTGGCCTTCTCTGGCCTAGAAGGACACTCAGTGATCCTCTATCCATACACTTAACCTCAGGAATCTGGCAATGCCAGGACACGGAGAAAACCACCAGACTCTCAGCTGGATCCTTTGGAATCGATGCACTAATCGACATCTACTGAGCAGCTGATGGCAGCATAAGGGTAACTACACCAAATCAAATTGCAGCATCAAACGCTCAGCACCTGAGCTGGCAGGGTTTGCACCATCTCAGTTTAGAATGGTTCCTTCAATTATTTATCTACCATACGAACAGAAAAATAAACCCCCAACACTTCTGAACATTACCTACCAGGCTAAAGGCAAGATACAGTGTTTTTCCCAGAAATACAGCATGCAAAACAGAAGTTAAAATAGCATTTGAAAGGATAAACTGACAGATGACCGGAATTTTTAACGTTTGGATATTTCTAAACCTACAACGAAACTTGGTATGTGATGTCCCTCATGTCTCTCATGATCTCTGTCAGCGATCCTTGCATTTACCATGGATCACCATTTGACGATTCTCATGTAATCTGATTAAAATAGTTTTTCCGTAACAGGTAGTAGTTTTTATTTGGACTGAGCATTTGAAGTTTCTTCACAATTCCCATTGCAGCTGAAAATTCAAGTCATTACCTGGTGAACAATCTTGCTGAATGCTTCCTGGAGTTTACCATGAATAGTAGATAGCTTCTTGGCATCTCTATTAGCTTCATGAATAGGAATAAGGACTTTGTAAACCTCATTAACTGCTTCATACATGCCAGCCTACAAAAATAAGGTCCATCAGATTGTGCCATCAGTTCAACAGCAAGAATGATACGTACTACCAGCATTTAAATTATAAAACTGCAAAATTAAAAGGTGGCACTGTGATATAATCAGCACCTTTTCTTAGACTATAGCCATATGTGAATGGAATAAAATCCCCAGTCACCTCTGGAATCAAGAGCCTACTGGATTACACATTGCTACTAACAAATGAGATCATTAACAGAATCAAAACTGGGATATTTTGGATGGATATATGCACGAAGGCACAAGCAGCTAAATAGGATTCTAACCATATCTATGGGAATGAAATATGGAAGCTTAAGGGCACAGTACAGCTCATTCTAAACCTAAGTGACTGCTACATCCAACTTTTGGCCACTCCATGAGATGGGCTTTCCTTAGGATGTCTCTAAGGGAGGGGATCCAGCCCCTCGTGGGCCGAGACACTGTGTTGTGTGGCTTGGCCAGCCCGCAGCTGGGCTTTGAGGTCTTTGCTCTGGAGTTATTGCTGCTTGTACTTAAACCTGCTGAATGATGTCTCACATTGTGCTGTGGGACATAATTCACTTGCTTTCCCTGGTTCCCTTTGCACAATTCACTCCAGAGGACAAACCGAGCTGCCCCGAACTACTAAAACTCCCCATGTTCCACACAAATGAAATGGTTACAACGGAGTTATACATAGAGGAAACATTTTCCTTCATATTGCCCAACGGTATAAGATTGTTGAAGAAGGTAGGGAAAGAAATTAAAGTCTTCTACCATGGAGAAAGATGCTGCAGCCTGTTCCAGCAATCCCACCAGACCAGCTTCTGTAAAATACTTCCCAGAACAGATACCTTCTTCATCTGGTGACACAACATCATCAGAAACTGCTGACTCTTCCAAAACATTGGAAGATATATTCTAAGGAGATACAATGCAGATAAAATATTTTTACTCAATTTAAACAACATTCAGAACTCACAATACTTTGAAAACAAGCTGATTTGCAATCGAACCCTAAAATTTTTAAAGAGGCAGCTTTCACATGCATTTTGTTTCATTTCCTTCTCAACCAGCACGGTACTTCAGCACGTGTTTAAACTCACTGGACTGGGCTACCTACACATTCAAAGCTAAGTACGCGCTTGTTTGGTCTACGCAGGAGTGTTCTGCTTAACGTTACTCATCGCAGGAACCACTTTTATCAGCTGCACCCACTACACAATGGTTAGATCTAAGCAAACAGAGCAAGTGCAGTATGAGCACGTGGGCACAGTAATACCTGGCACATGGAGATACTCGGTATCTCAGCAGCAGATGACAAAAATACATTAGGGAGGAGAATTCCTACCTGAAACGTAACACACCCTACGGGGAGGTATTTTCGGTCTTCCAGCATGCTTAGATATTCAGCCACCAAGGCTGCAGAGTGGACCAGGCACTGGGCTGATTCAGCGTGATTGCTCCTCTCAGAGTGCTTTCCAGCCATGTTCTGCAGCCACGTCAGGCGCAGGTCAGGGGAATTCTGATAGCCCTTTGCAATCCTAATTGGAAAAAAACCCTCTGTGATTAACATCTAGTTACTTCTGCTTAAATAACTACCACCCTCAGTGCTAGGCTATCTAGAAATACATGAAATAAGAAGCTATCTAGGATGGAAAGTTACCCTAAATTACTGTACAGATTTCTGAGCCAGGTAGTGGTGGGGAAGCAACTGCAGCTACTCCCTGATGGCAGGATGCTTTTATGGGTGAACACTGAAGCTCTTGACCAAAGCTCATAATTCACCTGAAGACTGGTAGTTAAGCCAAAGGTGTCAGACAATCTCAGCAAATCTGCCTGGTTGCTTATGACAAAATCTCTGCTGTCTTCTCAGAAGCCTTCAGGACCATTTGTGTAGACACCACCATGTAATTTGGTAGCTGGGATCTTAACATGGTTCTGGAATATCTTTCGCATATAGAGACCATAGTATATACCACCACCAAAAAGCTTTTGTGCAAGCAGGTCCTTACGTTTTCCCTGATGCAAGCAGAGAGAGTGGTCTTGCCTCAGGTGGAGGACGAGATTGTCAGAGTCTGATGGGGAACTGCTTGTATCCAAGATAAGCTACATAAATGCCAAACAAAACCTACCAACACCACATTCAAACACAACAGATGGGTCTCCATGAGCACTAAGACCTGGATCTGCTCTAAAACCAAGCTCTGTAAGGGCTCAAATGTGCCATCTGAGTCCAAAAGCAAACAGCAAGGGGCTGTGTTGGCTTCAGGGGAAATGCGAATCATGGCAAGCAGTGTCAAACAGGTGTAAGTTTAAAGTAATTACTAATAAAAACCAAGTAATCCAAGTTCACAGCAATACAATACCTCAGGCTCTAAACACAGGAAGTGCAGTAGGTACAAAGCTTTGTTCGAACACCCTGTGGAACGCTGACATCTACCGTCCCCACAGTGCACTGGGTATAAACTCTACCTGTACATCAGGTCAATCAGCATTTCTGGATCTTCCTGGTGCTCCTTCATTTTAACTGTGTCGGAGAGGATCATGTGGAGGTTGAACACTAAGTCCTGGACCTGTAAAAAATTACACCACTGTAATGAACTGGCAATGGGATCTAGGCTACATACTGCTACATTTGGACCTCTGAACCTTTGTGTGTTTGAACCTTGGTGTCAGAATTAATCAGGAACCTGAGTTTTATGTACTTGGGTCATAAAAAAAAATGTACCTCCTCTGGGAATATATGTAAATTCCAGCTATAGATGGAGGTTTAGGAACAGACTGTTGATGAACTACACATTACTTTTCTTTCATCTGATTTTTTTACCTGATCAGGAAACGTTGTCTCCCTAAGTTCCAGATCTTCTTCGGCATATGTCAAAATAGTCTTCAGGGAACGTCGCAAAAATTCCTCATTGAAGTTCTGGGATGTCCCCACCAGGGATGAGAGCGACATGGTCACCTGCATTTTCACTCTGGCAAAGTTCTGCAACAGAGAAATTGTTATTATATTTCAACAGCCTGGAGATACTGCAACAGACTTCTGCAACATCACTGTTCTGATCACTGGAGCTTCCTCCTGACAGACACCCGATACCAAAAAGAAAACACAGGTTTTGTGAAAAGGACTGTCACAGAGCAGTGGTTACAGTAAACCTCTGGTGCTGCTGACTTCGTAATCTGATGACAGCATTATTAAGTTCCACGTGAAGGTTATCCTGCAAAAATTTTAGTTTTCTATCCTTTTCCCTGCTCTCCTCTCAAGCAGTGTCAGCAGAGATGTCTGGAGGAGCACTCTGCGATGCACAGCTATGTATCTGCCTGCAAAGTACCAACTGGAAGAGTTAAGGCTGGGAATTTTCTTGACAATTTAAAGTGCGCATGGGCGAGCCAAGCTAAGGTGTAATTAGAGGTAATATCTGAATGCAAACAAAATCCCAGCATTGCTGACTCACCTCCACTAACATAGCCCATTCAGAAAGGACACACATACCCGCTGTGCCACAGAAAGGACTGTGTGGCTGCTTCTGCTCTCACCTAGAGGTATGGGAAAGGAAGGCAGAGCGAGGTTCCTCTAAACAGCCCCCCGAGCACACATTCTCTAGTCTGAAGAGTACGTAAACCTTCCAAACTGAGAGGTTCGGAAACTCTCACAGTGAATGTTCCAGGCAGGGCTCTGCGTCTCTCTACAAACCAACACCAGAGGCAGCTTCCCAGCCTTTCTCCCACAGGAATACACAGAGCTCCATCCAGAAGTCCCCAACCAGTCTACGTGTAATAACCTAATGAATAACCTTAAGAAGATGACCAAGGGACTAGAAAACCTCTGTGATGAGGAAAGGCTGAGAGACCTGGGGCTGTTTAGCTGGAGAAGAGCAGACTGACAGGGGATCTCATTGATGCTGAGCAATATCTAAAGGGCAGGTGTCAAGAAGGTGGTGCCAGGCTCCTCTCAGCGGTGCCCGGGGACAGGACAAGGGGCAACGGGCACAAACTAGAACACAGGAAATTCCATGTCAACACAAGGGAAAACTTCTTTCCTGTGAGGGTGCCAGAGGCCTGGAACAGGCTGCCCAGAGAGGGTGTGGAGTCTCCTCCTCTGGAGATATTCCAAACCCACCTGGACGCATTCCTGTCCAACTGCTCTAGGTGACCCTGCTTTGGCAGGGGGTTGGACGGATGATCTCCAGAGCTCCCTTCCAACCCCTTCAACCATTCTGTGATTCTGTGACTGTGAAGTGCAGCCGGATACTCACGTTCCCAATCTCAAAGTTTTGCCTCATCAGAAGGTAAAGGGAGGCACTCGCATGCGACCGTATGGTGCTGATGCTGCTGCTACAGTGTCTCAGGAGCCTCAGGCACAGATCCGCACACTGCTCAGTCTCCTCTTCAAACAGCAGCTCAGGGAACTGGAAAAAAAAGCACATGAGAACATCAGTGCTGGGAGAGATGGGAACAAGCCCTTGGACAAAAACGCCAGGGCGATCCTCGGCAATGAGCACACCCTGGCGTTAGAGAAAGTCCAGTCCCCTCTGTTTTGGGGGGAATGATGCTAATTTGAATCAATCCACTTTTACAGTAAGGCAAAAGCAGACTCCCTGGCAGCACTGCAAGGCAACCTACACCCACAACTTGCTCCTAGATGTACAGTCTTAGACCAATTTATATCAGTTCCAAAAACTCAGGCTTAAAACTTCGAGCTTTTCCCAGTATACTTACAGAGACTGGGAAATTGTTTAAATTATGGGCCGAGTGAAATAAATCCATTTTAAGTGAATTTCATACAGCTTAAATTCCACCTGTCTTTTGACTGTCTAGTTGCCTCTGCCCGCTTACCACCATCCAGCAGGAACTCACACCACACTCGGGCTGTATGAACTGCACCTTTGCATGCAGCTGACAAACCCAAAGTGCAGAAATACAGGTAACTGATCATAAAAGCAGTCAGGTTTTATCAACCCCCAGAGCACACCTCCTGAAAATTAATATTGCTCAGAATAATAAATGCTTGGGGAAGTGCAAGGAAGAAAATAGCCCCATCCTCCCGCTCAGGGGGGGTCCGCAGAGAATTCACCTTTGAAACCAAAGCCCTCTGTGTGGCGAAGCAGTGTTGGAGATAAAGTGCACTTTGGTTGCAGGCCATGCTGTGCAGAAGCACTTTCAGCACTCCGCCGAGGATGCTCTCTTTGGACTCTGTCACAGAAACAGTCTGCAGTCAAAAGGAAACCAAGAGTTGCATGAGAAAAAACGAACCTCCTGTGTATGTCTGTGTGTGTGTGTAAGAGAAAACACAAAGGGTTTTTCTGCAGAAAAACCCTTTGGCATGGAGAAATTACCCACTGAGCTGGGCCTGCAAAACTCCCACGTTACTGAATCAGCCCCCAGGTAATGAAAACCTGACCCACGTGCTAAAGCCAGTGGGATGGATGGTACTGAAAGCAGGGGACAAACCTGCCATGTGCCCTCCCTTGCTCATTTGTGGGGAGTGAGGAAATATCTTGGCTGCACACAGAGACCAAGGAGCCTGGAAGCTTTCCTGCACTGTGCAAATTAGGTACAGATACAGGAGGCTGACCTGGAACCCAACGACTTGAGGCAGGTTTGGGAAGAACTAGAGGAATCAGTTAGAAGAGGGCTTGGGCATCTTTACAGTTCATTGCTGAGTTTTTAAACAACCACTCCTTATGCTACAAAAAGGGAAGAGCTTTCAAAAAGCCTGAAGGAAGCTACTGACTGCAGTGTAAAACCAGACTGTTACAGGCTGAGGATTAGGGGAGGTTATTACCATCCATCCCGCTGCAGCAGGGGACTTGAACAGTTCTGACAGCTTTCAGGCAGTCAAGAGCAGCAGGAAGGTTTTGTTTAACAAAATGCTGCCTGGCCAGGTGATCATAATGCTGTTACATCTTTATTTTCTTATCATCCTTACCTGTACAACTATCTCTAGCGTATCCAAAATAATCAGATTTGCCTCCGTTGCAAGATTTCCATCAATAAGTGCCTCGTGTTCTATCTCTGCCCTTGATCTAATCAGAGAAAAGAAAGCAATAAAATCACTTTCTGTTTAAGAAGTAGACCTACCTGTTTTCCAGTCAAAAATAATTTCACATTAGCAGAAAACCCCCGGTCACAACGCGTATATTTATTACTGGACAACACTGCAAGGATATTTCAACGCATCCATTAAGAGGACAGGAAGAAAGACTTGTATTTTTTTTCACATATACAAACTTACACAGGATTTACGTTCATCATGCTAGGCGAGCTCACACTACTTTCTGACACCTCACTACTCTCCCAGGAACACAGCAACAGTTTAGAATCAAAAGTCCAACTCAAAACTGGTTTAGTAGCATCGTTAGGCATGCAAACAGCACAACCAGGAACAGAAGGTATGGGTTTATGTTAAAGGCCATGGACACAAGGTGGTGCTACACGAGCTTGTAGATCTGGGCTGTTGATCCCAGCAGCCAGACTGGCCGTAGCACAGAGTGCATAGTGTGAGGTGCTATCTTTGTTCGTTTAAGCTACATGACATTACAGTTCTTGAAAAATATCTTCCTCTCTAAGGAAAACAATTAAAAAAGGACACAATTTTGCTGGTATATGCCAGGCACTCACTGTCCTGGAAAGGCTCCACAAAGTTCACGCACCCACTCACGCTGGTGGCCCCAGGAATTCAGCAGCAACCACCTAATTTCCATGGCATGAGCTGCACTGGGCAAAGATCCAGCAGTATATTTAAAGAGCCCAACTCTGGCCTGTCCTACCACAGATGCCACCTCCAACAGGCTCATGCCAGGCCAAATCACAGCAGGAGTGTGACCCACTGACAAAATCCCAGGAAAATACACACCAAAGGGGACAGCAGCTGACTGGGCTCTGAGACCTGTATTGCAGCAACCCTCCCCTGCCACGCTCTGCTTCCTCTGGGAGCTGGGTCACACACTCATTATCTACTCTTCAGGCTCCAGAATCTAAAGGCTTGGGGCCTGGTGTCATATAAAATCACAGAATCACAGAATTGTCATGGTTGGAAAGGACCTCTGAGATCATCGAGTCCAACCATACACACACAAAAACCCCCTACAATCTACAAATAACCCCTACAAATAATACCACCTGCATAAAATAATACCACCTGCAATTAGCTGTGCATGATATTTGGTGTGAAAAGTCTTGCTTGTTAGGCTTCAAAGGGCCAGACTCTACCTACACATGCAGGACACACTTGCAGTGCCATAGGAGTGGAGTGCGATGGACCTAGGCCACAGTAAGCAAGAATGGGTTAAAAAGCAGGTTTGTAGAGTTATCTAAGCAGATTATTTTGTGGGGTGAGATACCATCCTTTGACCATCAAGGTATTCCACAGCATGTACGTGAGGTCCTCCTGGGAAGAGGAGAGGGCTCAGACCCAGTGCTGGCAGTGAACTGATGAGTTCTTCAGGCCAAATTTTTATCTGGTGTAACTTTGTCCACAGCTCTGGAGTTGTGTCAAGGTGAAATTTGTACCTACATCACTTCACTAGTAGGTTGAAACACACTGGTCACTTGGCTTTCCCAGTGCCTCAACAGCACTGGGGTTTTGGACAAAAAGTCGCTATTTGACATAACAAGAGATTACGTTCTTGTGTCAGACAAAGCAAATGGAAGCTGTGAAGATGCACTTTCAACTTCAGGAAATGTCAATGTCTTCAGGGGTAAAATTTGGCCTGCTCTCCACCCCAGTCTCTGAGGACCTCAACCTCCAGTTTCTTCAGAGCTTCGCTTGAGCTGAGATTGCTTTCCTAGGATTGGGGAACATTGATTTTGCTGGGAGGATGGAGACTGCAGGTTGCAATTTGAGGAAACAGAAAACGTGCACAGCCGAAGCTCAAACACAGCTCCTGAGCCCTCCGGATTAAACCACACCAAGAGAGGGCATTTGAAAGGAAATGGGTGTAATAAGCAAAAAGAGCTCATTCCAATCAGTTGCACACACACACTGAGAACTTCTGCCAAGCATCACAAACAATGCTGTGATGATTGAGTCTGCAGATGTACAAAATGGCAATTTAGAAGAACTGCACACCAATGCTACAGTACCTGGCTGGTTTGTGGCTTCTAAAAGCACAGCACATGTGGAAAAACAATCAAAGTGATGGATTAGGGCAGGAAAGGAAAGCGAGCTTTGACAACTCCAGAATGCTCTTATGGAATAAAGGAAATATGACATGAGATATATATGCTATCTGTGGATACTGTTAATGGATCTTCTCTCTAAATTACAGCTTACTACAGGGTTTTAAGAAGGTAATGGATTATATCAGTCCATTGTGTTACAATGAGTTTAAATCTCATTGTAAAATCTAAGCAAGCAAGGGGCAGTTCCAAAGCAGAGTTAGATAGGGCAGTGTTGGGCTAAAAGCTATTAACACGTTGCCAGCCCTGCTCCAGCTGAGGGCCCAAACCTGCTCGCACGAGAGCTAAGTGGACTGATGCCATTGACCTTCTATGGGGAGAGAGACCCTGCATTCTCACGTCACATTGTTAACGTAGAAGGATAAGGCAAGAGTTACTTGTCAAGCTTTTCTGTGTTTTGACGCCAGTGAGTCATATCCTTTCTCCATCTCAAATTCTCTTGACTTCCAAACGCGCTCCCAGAAGGACTTCTCTCTGTGGGACGACATGAAAACAATAGCAGTCATCTAATGCTAATTTTTTCGCATGGATAGCAGCTCTAGATTTGTTCACAAGTGAGAGGTGACAGCAAACTGTGACTTCTTGGAGCCCAAGGCTGTGGCACTCACCCAAGATGTTTACATGGCCCCTAATTCTGTCACTGCTGAGTGGCGTGAGAGGCAACTTCACTTGCAGCAGCTTTGTGTCCAAGAGAGCAATGACCGATGCAGACCACTGCATGTGCTGCCACACGCCAGCCCACCACAGAGCTGACAGAGAGAGGCAGCTGAGATACTCAAATCAGGAAGGTAGCTATCAGAAGCAGCTTCCCTGGACTACAGAAGAAGCCTGGATGTGACAATCCCCAGCAGTCTGCAGCTGGCACACAGTAATGTTCTCAGGGTAGCACCGAGACCACCCCTTCCTACTTCACAGTCTGCTGTGTCTTTATTCTCACTGCTGGAAGGGCAGGGGAATTTCAAGTAATAAAGGCAATTAAGCCAGATTAAGAAAAAAAAAAAATATGCAAAGGTCCCCATTTCTCTGAAGTGATGCATTAATTATGGCTTTAAAATATTTACTCGATGTAGCCCACAATGACTGGCTTGTGTGTGCCAACATGTCTGTGGCAGAGTAGGAGACAAAACCACAGTTCTGATTCTTGTCCTGACCTCCTGGGCCATCCCTTCCTCCCAGTCAACACAAACAGCAAAAAATCAGAAGGTGCTTTTTACCCCAACCACTGGCTATTTCAAGCCTCATTAAGTTAGCAGAAATATCCAGGCATTTTCAAAGCTACCAAAGCAAGATCAGGCAGTTTGTTTTCCATTCTGATCCTTGCACAGGACGTACTGGAAGGTGGCCCTGAAAGATGCTACACTGGAAGAAGTGGCAAGAACATGCCATAAATGAGACACGATAACACATGTAAACAAAAGGAATCAAGTAACAAACTGCCTGTAGATGGTAAGTTCCACCTACAGGCAGTTTATTTAGGGAAAGTGTAGAGATTTTACAGGCCCAGTGGATCATCCTGCAAACTGAAAACAGCTTTTTCTAGGGGCCTCTTTGTCTGAAAAACTTGATGGGTAGTACCCCACACCACAGATGGGTGCAAGTAATTGTTGGGGACAAGAGTAGCAGTTTTTGGGAAAAGGAGACATCCCAGAAGACTTCTTTACTTACCTAGCTGTCCTCTACTTCTCCGGACCATTTCCTGCCTTGCCCCTATGCTTCCCAAAATAGCTTCTTCAAGTTTAGCTCTCATGTCTTTCGACTTCTTGAACGTCAGACTGTTCATTCTTTCAAACACTTTCTTGCCCTGCAAGTTTCAAATGAGACCATGAGGGAAGATTCTTTCATTCTGGGATATTTTCTAAGTATTAACAATTCAAAATATCTTTCCTGTCTAAAGATATGCAGCAAGAAAGGAATACAGGTTTTGTTGCCAGCTAGATAATATCCCCAGACTCCAGCATCGCTACAGAAAACTCTCTTCTTGTTGACAGTTGGCAAAATGGCCAAGGGCTGTCCCCTTTTCCTGCAGCAGTTCCCAGATGAGTGGCAAGCAGCACAAAGTGCTTCAGAGGTGAAACAAGGCACAGACACTTGCATGGCTGAAAAGTAAACATGGGAAAAGGCTAGAGGTCACACAGAGACGTGCTTAGCCTTGGGATTTTGAATACAGGAAATATTTAGGAGAGAGCAGGAAATGCCTTTCTGCAGTCGTGTAAAGGATGGGAGTATAAAGTTCCAGGGCAAGCCCTAGAAGGAACTCCAGGAGGTTTAAACAATATAGCAGTACCTTGTATTCGAAGCAGGATACGCAAAGATAAAGCAAATCCAGCAGGCGATTGAGCTGCAACACTGACAGGTCTGTGAACCACTTCTGCAAGACACTTTCATCTGCGTTCTTGAGCACCCAGAGGAGACAGATCAGAAGGCTGCGGCTGGACTCTGTTGAGAAGGTGGAGTGCTGCCTGCCACTCTAAAATAGACAGGTCAAGACATTTCCCACACCGTATTTCACATCCCAATACTTCAATCATCACTACAATGAACTGCACCAGCTATCAACCCAGCCTAAATAATTACCAAATAGGAACAGAAGGTGAATAGACATTTTTTACTAACAATCAGGAGATACACATTTCCCTTTCTCAACCCAACAGCTCAGTGGAGCCCACAGATAGTCAAGCCACAAGAGTGAAGTTACACTTCAAACTAAAATAATCACATTGTATGAAGGCAGCAAATACCCACTTCCCTCAAGATGCCTTTAATAAGCTCCAGCCAGCTGTTATTCATAATCTCATGTATATATCAACATCTCACTTTAAATGCAGATAAAATCTAGCAAAATGGGGTCCTGATGCAGGAGTAAAGGAGGAAGAGGAGGGAGAAATGGAAGGACATGCCTGTTACTGGAATCAGGATTCCCTCCCTGTGCAGAGAACAGGGAAAATGGCCCATTTATGTCTACATCTAGGTGGGACTTAGGTGTGGGAACTTTTGCTTAGGCCTTAGAGGTCATAGTGACCACTAGGCTTCACAGAGCTTTTATCAGATTGTTTCAGAAACTGAGAATCCTTATCAGAAAAGAGAATTCTTCCATTTCCCAAGGTTTGTTTATTACCATCCCTGCTTAGCATTTTCTTACACCCTGAGACAGGCAAAACAACATGCAAACGTGATTTGTTCCCCCTTGTCTTTCACCTTCTGCCTCCCTGGGTAACACCCAGCTGCAATCAGAGTCCCCACCACCTGGTCAGCCCCGCAGGACCTGCATGCGTAAATATTTGCTTGTTGACACAGACTGAGGGTCAAGGAATAGGGAGAGGTGGCTTCGTACCGATGAGGCGAGTAGAAAACTGCTGGGCCGGGTGAGCTGAGGGACCGATGTTCCCGCGATGGCCATGGCAACTGTCTGGCTGATCATGCTTCCACCCTCGCTTTCGTAATCGTCAACAGCGACGCAGCTTGGCCTCCCTCGCTGATTGTGACTCTCTGCCGAGAAACACATGCATCTAGTCAGTCCCCACATTCAAAGTTCCTCTCCCCAGCCTCCCTCTGCAGGGCTAGTTTCATTGAACTGCCTGGGAAAGCAACCCCAAAATCATCATGCTCACGGGGTCCTGCAAGTAAACAGGGTTGTTATTTGAGGTCACGCAAAGCAAAGACAACAACAAGTTTCATATGCAACCGACGCAACCTCAGTATCTAGAACCCTTCTGAAAATAGTCCTTCTGCCCCTTTGAATACTTGACTCCAAATCCTTACTCGCAGCTTTATTGTGTCATTAAACTGAAAGGATGTTGAAGACAACTCCAAATTCCAAACTATTCCAGGTCGGACTCTCTGCCCTGATTAGAAATAACCCACTTAAGCTGCTCTCCAGGATGCTTTGTGAAGCACCCCCAACACGAATGTCTGACAGAGCACGTATGCAGAGGAAGAAGAGGGACCCTGCTTATCCTTTGGAAGGGTTATGAGAATTGTAGAGTACATGGGATGACTTTTTAAGCAGGTCAGAGACATAGAGGGAGATTGGCTATGCACATCCTGGGCTGCATCAAAAGAAGTGTTGCCAGCAGGTCCAGAGAAGTGATTCTCCCAGTTTACTCTGCTCTGGTGAGACCTCACCTGGAGTACTGTGTGCAGGTCTGGAGCCCTCAATATAAGAAAGACATAGAC
>JAOXNO010000004.1:31815941-31827281 GCA_028565335.1 Limnodromus scolopaceus
ACATGGACATGTGGGTATTTTCTCTGGGCAGTGTGGCAAAGAGAGGAAAAAGCACATACCTTTTCTGGAACCAACCTGCTTTGCCAAGAAAAATATTTGAAAAATCATCCTGCTTTTTAAAAGCTCAAGCTAGTTTGAACTCCAAATTCTACTCCTGCAATGGATCATACAGGCAAAATTACTGTGGATCCCTCCTCTCTCTCTGCTCCCTTCTTCTCTCAGGACACTCAGAAAGAAGAAAAGGAAAAACATTTAAACGTGTGTTTGTCACTCAGGCTGCTCCCAAGTCAGGAACATTCAGTGGGATGCGGTGGACTTTCCTGGGTCCCAGGAACCAGCTCTATCGGAGGCAGTTTTGCCTCCCATGCCACAACCCAACAGCAGTTCCTCAGAAATTCCACACATCAATTTCAACCCAAACCTGAGCGAGAGCTTTCATCTTAGATTTTGTGCCAACTTAGGGCTTTTTCCCAATCTGCGAAGCAAAGGTGCAGCCCATTTCATCATAGCGATTATCATCGGCTGCAAAGTCCACCAAGCCTGACAATCTATTTCTCCCAGCAAAGAAAAATCCACCCCAAGGTTGAACTCAGCACGAGAGCTGTAACCTGGGACTCGAACCATTAATCCCCTCAGCTGTATGCAGAGAACAGCAATGCTGTAATTTTACCCAAGATGTCCAATAAAAAAAAAAACCTGAACACACATAAGGAGAGTGTTTTAATCTCAATTACTTTTTGGAGGAAATAAATCAAAGATCTCTGCCCTGCTCAGACCCATAAACATGCTTTATTTTGCTCACAGTGAATTAAAGTCGAAAGGACTTTGCAGAATGCTGAACTAAGCTCATGGTTTGTAAAAGCAGGTCTAATTTGGAAAATGCCTGTATCCCACTCACGTTACTGCTCACAAGCTTTCTAATCACATCACACTGGTTCTGAGGATATAGTTAAACAAATACTGTGTTCGCAGAAGCAGAAATAATTTCGTAAAAGTCCGAAAAGGAAAAGATTCTTCCCTCTTTAGAAAAGAAAAGAGTACAAGAGCTTCTTCTTCTGGCTTGGCAGGGTCACTCAAAAGTTCACAAAACTTCTACTAAATTCTATTCTATCTCTGGGGTTCAACCTGCAGCTGGATCTGGGCAGGAACAGGACACGTTTGTGAGAATTCACTGTCGGGGCAATGAAACTCCATAATCTTTTCTGTTTTTTCCCAGCACATCTCCAACATTTCAGGAACTCTTAAAGCATAAAACCTCATCATAGGTCTTTTTAGACACTTAATAAACTTTCTTTAGTAGGGAATAAAATTTACATGGCCTCAGTACACAAATGAAGGCAAAATAAGTGACAGACCTAAACCCTCTTCTATTATAAAGAGAAATCTTCCAAGTCCTGTAAAGGGGATGACTTTGAATTTTCAGAATTAAATAAGAAGCTGATATAAGGGGGACCTAAAACATCTTTATGAAACCTACGTCTTAAAATAAAAAGCAATACAGGACTGGACTCCAAAGACTTCCATTAGATGATAAAACACTATTTGTTTTTTTCAAAAGCAGAAAGCCTCCCACGATAGATTCTGATTTGAAGTGCACATTCCCTATTTGGGTGCTTAAGTCATTACTTGGAGAAATAGAATAAGAATTTTTGCACCCCTTTACTCATTTCAGCATCTCAGGAAGTGTTTTCTTTTTTTCTATTGATATTAACAAGCAGAAATAATTATATTCTATCAAAATTCTGTATAGTCAGACTGAGCTTAATTTCTGATGCTCAGACAACCCTAAAGGAAACCTTCCCCTTAACAATTATTCACAGAATAGGTTTTTCATTAAAGCCTGGAGTACATCTCTGGAAGAAAATCCCTCTTCATTTTGTATTGTGACATTATTCACTAAGCCAGCACGTGTTAAATGTCTGATAGCCTGTGTAAATTCCAGATGCACATTAGCGCCTATGGCATTTCACAAAAGGTCAGGGTTGTTTAATTAGCAAGATATTGAAGTGGTCTTTAAAATATTTTAAGACTTCTAAGTCCAGACTTTGATGTAAGAAATAATGATTTGGCTACCCAGACTTCTTCATCCTCTTATTCGGTCACCAAATTATGTTGTTATTAATTTAAAATTGGTAACCACTTTCTGAAACTGTTTTTCTTGCTTTTATAAAAGCCAGGACCAATCAATGTGAAGCCTGTCTGGTCTGGCTGATGGCTTAATTAACAAACTTGCTCAATGATCTTCCAAAGGATCAAACATAACAGGTCTCTGAAAGGGCTCAGGAATTCCTCTGTGCTGGAAGAGTGAAGGGTCTCAGGCGGGAAAGCATCTCATCTCGGTCTAAGTTACCACAGTTTGAAGATTAAAAAAAGAGAACCCCAAACAAGCTAAGGCCCCCCCTCTCAGGGAAGGGAATTACCAAACAGCGGATTTGCCCTGGCTCTTCCCACCTATTTTAGGCACAAACCTGAATTGCTCAAAATGAGACCGTAGCAGCCCTATGTACTTGGAAGTCAGCAGAGAGGGACAGGCACCTCTGCAGGAGATGCATTTACCGAGCCCTTCAGAGCCAAAGTACGACCCTGCCAGATGCTCTGCACTTGTGTGCCCACGCTGGAAAATCACTTTTAGGTGTGGGGAGTCACTGGGTGCAGAGTTAGCACCCCATAAATTCACACTGCAGCTCAGCTGACTGGACTATCACTCGCTAACCATCCAAAATCCTCTCTGGCCCATGCAGGAACTGGGAATATTCCTGCTGCATGCAAGATACCTGCTCTGGACAAAAGTAACAGAGAAAGCACCTGAGCAGCCGTTAGTGCCGAATGCAGAGGAGAAGAGAGAGGTTCAGGAGGTAAGAGTGGGATCACAGGGTGGCAAGCCCAAGGGGATGCAAGGCTTGGGGAGACATAACAGAGCTGGTCAGAGGGTAGGGGCTGCTGGCCGTGTGAAAAGTCAGGTCGCTAAACCATTCTTGTCCTACTCATCTTGGGCAGACAAGCCCAGAAGCACTCTTGCCCCCAGCCACCCCACTTTTGGAAGTAACACTACCAGGATGGTCTCCAACAAGCCACAGAGATCACTAACTCTTTTCAAGGCATGGAGTTTCAGTAGCATTATCGGGAACTGCCAGAAAAAATCTGAGAAGGGGCCATTAGTAAGGACATCTTTTCACAGGAAAAAAAAAAACAATCACAAAGACTTCCCCGTTAATTCTTTAAAGATTAAATAAAAGATGCTGAAGTTCCTGTAAGACCCCCAGCAGTGCCTGCATACCTTACTGCCAATGATGGAGCGAACTTCATCATCCGGCGAGGTGGGGGTCCCAGATATATCTGGGTTGCTGTTGCTGAGGCTCCGTGAGCGGTTCAAGTTAAGGCTTGCCGGTCGGACAGCAGATCGAGCCATGGTGGCATAATGCACTGATCCCCCCAAGCCACCAGGACCTACGGTGTCATAGGAAAAGACATCCTGTTAGACCATCAGTCAGAGCCTTGATCTCATGCTCATTTACACCAGCCTGATGTGGCAAACCCTTGGGATAACCAGCAGGTCTGGTCCGTAAGGAAATCTTCCCTATGCCTTCTCCAGCCTGGTTCTCCAAGGGAAGCAGCAGGCAGAAAGGCATGGCACTAAAAAGCTGTTTTATCCACTGATTTGTGGGACGCAAGAAGCTCCCTGTGGATTTAGGCAGCCAGCGTGAGGCACGTCTTTAGCTAAAGGGATGTTTTCCAGATCTCATACTTGAAAACGACCAAAGGACTAGGCACAGTTGAATACACAACCTTCCCAACACCTCTCAGAGGTTTTTCCACTCCATGCAAGGAGCAAGAGCTGTGCACAACAGGCCGTCCAAAGCCTAGTTTTCTGTGGCTGTCATTCACACCATCTCTTCCCCCATGCAGATACAGCCCTTGTTCTCAGCAGGGGTGAAATGAGTTTGCTTCCCTCCTGTACCCAGACATGTGTTTTCAAGTATTTCACATTCCTTTGCCAGTGTTTCAACTTTTGCTGGAACTGGATAAAAGTACAAAAGTACTCTTGAAGAAGACTGGGAAACATGACAGGCCAAGAGCGTACGACATCTGTCTAACTTGATACAGAAAATAAAACTAAAAAACCAGTATTTTGCCATAATTTAGCCTCATGGTCTTTCAGCAGTGACACTGTTGTTTAAAACCATCAACTAGTTAAATTTCTGACATGGCTAACTGTAATTAAATTCATCTTGTAAATGGCTACACTGGATCATAAAGAAAGTTAATAACAAGGCTTGGCAGGGAACCAGCCGTGCAGTTGGAGCCCAAGAGCACCTGCCAGCAAGCAATTTCTGCTCGCTTTTAACAAACTGTGACTTGAAATAAAATGAAGAAAGAGCTACCTGGTGACGGTGAGTTGGGATAGGTATTTGGTAGGCGAAAAACATAATAAATATAGGAAGCAAGAAGGCTGTTTCTGCCATGCTGGTCCTGGTTTCCATCCAAGTTCTTGTGAAGCCTGTTGATGATTGATGCCATGGCTTCAAAAGACGCTTGGCCCAGGTTAACTGAAAAGTAGTAAGTGAGGAGTTAGTTTTAGACTGCAGCAGTACCCATGAGCAAATCCTAAACGTGCATTTCATCCACCTTCTAAAAGAAAAATAGTGAAGCTTCATAGAGTATAGCAAGTATTTCTGATGAAAAACTGAATCTGGTGTTCGAACTAGGTCTAATCAACAGCTTGACAGGAAGACAGGTGTTGCAGTGATAAGTTTCCACTTTTATTAATAACAAACTTAATGAATTTAGGTCTGACTTCTGGAATCAGACCAACTTTGGTAATTAACTGCAATGGTAACAAGATCAAGTCCTTGATGGATAATATCCTTTGGATATTTATCATACTTTTCCCAGTTAATTATTTCCTTCATTTAAGCCATAGCCAAAACACAAACTACATCAAAAAAACCAATTTCTTCTCCTTCAGAAAAAAAATCTGTTCTAAATATGAGCACAGAATTCTACACACAGACCTAGGTAGTTATTCTAAACAAATTAGGAACGAAGCAGAATGCAGCTGGAGACTGTAAATATTAGGTTTTTTAAAAGATATACACTAATGTCCCCAATGCTCCATACAGACAAATTAAACCAATGCAGAACACTTCAGGAGTATTAATGAGCTTTAAAATATAAAATAAAAATTCAAGCAAAATTTTTTCCCCAAAAGATAACCTTTCTAAAATAGATTATTATTATTTTTAAAGCAGTCTTAGATATCTATATTCCATCACGTCCAAACTCAAGTTTCCTACAAAAAAATCCCAACTGCTATTTTAAACACTAAGGATCTAATTCTGACTTCCACTTGAGATTTTTTGTACTGCCCATAGCAGCGAGATAAAACAGGAGAGATTATTCATGCTGACAGCATCAGATCCACAATAGGTACAGGAATATTCAGCATCTGTATCTTCTTATCTTACCTACTTCCAGATTTTCCATGGTGACTAGTAAGGTTGAAATTCTTAGTTTCTGAATGTCACTATGGAGAGACCTTAATGGGCTCCAGGGCTAAGAAAACGCTGAGCATACAACTTTGAGACACCTTTTCTGGTGTCTCAACTTGGGCACCAAATTACTAGTCATTCTTGAAAACCTTTGTACCAGACATTGCTCCTGTGTATATCACCACTGATCTGGATGCCAGCATGTTTTATTTTGAAGATACATGGTATATTATTGGCACTAAAATAAAGCATAAAAATGGACTTTTTTATTTGTACATAAATATGATAAAATTGGAAGTGTCAAACGTTCAGCGATGTAATTCTCTATAAAACTTAAATAGAATACCTATTTGGCCTGCAATGACAGGAGGTCTTACTACCAGAAGAATCAGTTTGTCAAGCAGGAGATGAAGAAATCGCACTACCGGCTCCAGTTGAGAGGAATTTAAAGCTGAAATGCTGCTCTTCAGTTCATTTTCCAAGTTGTTTTCCATAATTCTCATGTCTCCTATTCGCACAGGGAACATGTGCTCATCCAGAGCATGGACAAGTGCAAAGAACTTGTCAAGATAAGGGTCCTATACACAAGCAAAAAAACCCAATAATCAGCAAGAAGCTCCAAAAGTAACTCCATTTTCTATGAATTTGAACCTCATAGATGGGTTCTCTCCCTCATTCTTCTATCTGACCATTCAATCTCACAAAATTAGCAGAAGCTAAACATCTTTGAGAGCGCTGCCTATGTCTAATTCAACTGAAATCAGCCAACGTTTAGAAGCTGACAGGGCAAAACTAGAGGACCCACAGACTGTGGATTCTTAGAAAAACAGACAAAAATGCACTAATATCATGTTACTATTTACAGCACAAATAAAACACACAAAAAACATCAAAATGACATACTAGGAATTAATAAAACAAAAGCAGAAATTATTAGTCCAAATGATTGTCATCTTTCTTTTGAGATCAAAGAAAGACGGATGAAAAATACATGGAGAAAAAAAAGAGGCAGAGGGGAAAATGAAAAACAAGAACACATTGTGTGCCTGGACTGTATTTTAGACCTGTTGTATTAAACACAACAGTCTGACGTCTGAAAACACTGCTGGCCATTCACCCCCCTGTGAATAAAGGCCAAACTACTCGTATTTTTAAGCAGAACTTCTCAAATATACTCACAGCAGAATGTGGAATAACAGGCCTGCTGGCTCAGAACTGAAAATGAGATCGTAATTTCACTACACGTAATTATTATGCTCTTCACAGTATCAACTTTGACAGCATTTCAACTGTCAAAAGACTATCAAACTCATTTTAGTACAATGACTGCTCTTATCGTTTACCTGAGTGTGGAGGGATGATACAGCAACAACTTCGACGTTGAAAACCCCTTTGTGGTTATCCACCCACTTCATCCCAGGGAGCGGAACCTGCAGGTTAACAGCAAGACGAGCGAGGATGGGACAGAAGGCAGAGCTAAGGCACTTCTAATTACAATTGCCATTTCTTTTTCATTTTATTGTCAGATCACACACAAGTGCCCACACACAAACCCACACACACGTCTAAACGTAGGAGTGCTTAAGAAATAAATAACCAAAGAGTTAAAAATACACATGCACACACACACAGTTCTATGTACACACACACAGTTCTATGTACACATATATTCTCTCACTTTTTAAGAGAAGTATTCTGCTGATTTTGAGCACGAAGGAAAACTCACCTCTGGAGAAAGCACTGAATAAGCCTGGGGTGGTTTTTCCAATGAAACAGGGAGGCAGAACTGACCAGTCTTTAACCGTCCGTTTTGAAGCATTGGTATCCACTTTAAGGAGAAGGAATTAACACAAGAAAAGAGAAAAAACACACACTTCTTAAGGTTTTCTTGAACTTTGCAGGCTTGACTGTCAAATTCTCAAATTCTACAGTGGCGTATGAGTTGACAGTGATGCTAAAAGAATTGCAAACAAAAGCATTATGGATACACCCTGTGCTGAAAAACATAAAGACTGAAAGACACTCACGGTGTATCCAACTGGAGTCTCCAGGGGAGTGTTTTGTTTTTGTTGGCAACTGACGTGGTAGAAAGTAAAAAGCAGGTGGTGGTGATCGGTTAAAGTGGCTGGAAGCTTAATCTTGATTTCCTCGTGAAAATCAGGCGATCTGTGCAGAGACCAGACCCTCAGCTGAGTCACCGATATAAACAATGTGGTTTACAAGCTTATGCGCGAGACTGAATCCCTTGACTTAAAGTATCTGGAGGGAAGGAAGTATATGGACTATCCCAATGGATTAAAGCTTCACTTTCTGATCACCAAGGACTGGAAAAACTTTGAGTATGAATTTACAGCCCACAAAAAGTGACAGTGGCAGCCCCCACCTCACACAGGCCCTCTGGTCTGCGCTGCTCCCTGTGAGCAACAAACTCTTCTTGTCTCAAGGTGGAGACTGCCACAACCCCAACCAGCAGGACAGGATTCTCTCCCCAGGATTCTCTTCCTGGTATGTCTCATCCCCAGGATTCTCTTTCCAGTACAGCTACAAAGACTACCAACACATTAAGGCCAGATTCAGCACTCCTTACCCCAGCTGTAATGAAATTATTTTCAAAACCAAGCATTTCCCATTTGTAACTAAAGACTAAAAGGCTCCAGCAAAATAACGAAGCACGTGCTAATACGAGTTTATAATACAAATCTTCACGACTACTAACTTGAAGCTTGTATCACTACGTGATACAGGATCACAGTGCTACGTGCTCAGGATCACAGCCCCTGACACAAAGCTGATTTGTACCAGAGCAAACAAAGACTCCGGCTCCTAAATCATCACAAAACTCTTAAAAACTGCAGTTGCTGTTAGGGCTGTGGCGATAATCATTGCTAAATAGTTAACACTGAGACAGTCACTGGTGAGTTACTCTACTTTCACACTGGTAAAACGCCCTTTGGGTGGGATCGTACTACCCATATAGGGCCATGTCCTTCATGAGCTGCCGTGTGTTTACCTGTTGTGATATACTACAGCTGTGTAGGCTTCTTTGGAAAACTCAGGACAGCTAGATTTGCCAAAGATGACCTGCAAAAAAAGAAAAAAAAACACTGAAATGCCCCTGTAAAACTGTGCCAAGAATTTGTTCCATAATCCCGCAGTGACATTCACAGCCCCATTCACCAGCCTGTGCGGTGTGTACAGGTACCCCTGCTTCTTACAGGCCCCTTCACTTACATGCAACATTTTACTTAGTCACTGAAGAGTTCATAAGTTTAATAATCCCAGTTTTGCATGCTCACAGATAGGGTTGAAGAACTGATGGATATAACCAACCCTACATAGATCTTCACCAAGTTCTGATCAGTTCTGGCCCGGAACACAAGTATAATTATCAGTTTTAATTTTTTGGCATGGAAGCAAAGATGTTATTCCAAACACAAGGATGTCTGCTGCAACCATCTCAGGCTAAAATACTAGCTACTACATTGTTACTTTGCAAACTCTATACAAATACACCCTTTGTTCTGAAATATTGTCATTTTCTATTCCCCCAAACTTATTTTGAAATGTATTTCAGCTAGGTTTTCTTTAACACCGGGATTTTACGACTGCAACGTGTACTCTGCCTTATCAGCATCCAGCATTCACCCGGAGCACAAGGTACTTCCCTCACCGGCATAGCGTTGCTTGGGTCCTCTCCGTACATGAACTGGACTTTTACAGTGATATTCCTGGCAGATCCTTGGCGGTTGGCGAAGTTAAGGCTCTGAGGATAGACATAAAGAAGATTCCTGCAAGAAACAAAGGCATCGAGTGAGCATCACCTTTATTAATGCCATTATTTAAGCCCCTATGGAAACACTCAAGAGAGTCAAAGTGAAGGGTTTGACATTTTCCATTAGCCAGACGGTCTTCTCTTCAACGTAAGTGCACACCCACACAAGCAGTTTGATAACGACCCCTTATTTCAGACATCAAAAATCATATTTTTTTTTTAATTGCCATCATCTTTTGAAATAGTTACTGTTTATAAGGGTACTTGAAAAATACATCTAAAAATTTAACATTGATTCTATAATCCGAGAAGTTCAAGTGGAAAGAAAACATGAACAGAACAGTACCAAAAAATGGTTATTTGTTCAACACAGAGCGGTGGTTTCTGCTAAATACCTTCCTCGTGACCTGTCTTCTCTTTTTTTTTTTCATCTCCTAACATCCTGATGACTTCAGGTTACACCTCTCCTCTGAAAATGGATTAAACTAAACTGTACCCTCAGCAGATACACCATCCTTGCAATGACTCAGAAGGAACAGTGTCTCCAATTCCACGCCCAAATCCCACACTTTGGGACGGATGAGGATCAACTAAAACTCACATCTGAGAAGCAAGTACAGTCAGGAGCTCTGGAAAGCAGCAGGGATGGCCAGACTGAACCAGGAGAGTCTGGTTTTGAGGGAATGTCTGGGATCACAGCGCATGACAACACTCCCAGGTATCTAAAGAACTTCTCCAAAGACAGTAGTAATAAAGTGATCACCACATCCACGGGGAATATGACAGGACGTAACGGGCTGAAATTGCAGCTCAGGAGATTTAAGTTAGATGTGAGAGAAAATGTTCTGACTCTAAGGGTAGAACAAATTGCCTGGAGCGGGTGTGAAATCTCCATTTTCCACATTTTCCACTAGGTTTTGAGGACACATGAGGCAAACAGCTGTCCAGAGTGGTTTACAGACAACCTCAACCTTCATGGAAGGGGGCACATTTTGGAGGCCTCTTCCAGGTCTATTTCTCCAAGTCTATGACTACTTTAAACAACAGTGACAAAATGCAAAATTCTGCAATATTTTCCATCCTCTCAGCCCTACTGACTCCCTGCCAACAAAGTGCAAGTTGGAATCACGCAACGTTAGCAAAACTGTCCACTGCAAGCCCCTGCCTACCCCACGAGCAAGTAATTTATATCACAGAAAGTCCCTCGCTTGTTTCTATAAAGACACAAAAAAACAGCCCCCGAAACATTCCATTCAACGTACTCAGTTGTTCAATGGAATTATACCTACTTTCGCCCCCAAACAAATAAAAGTGTATGAATTATTATACGTCTTTAAAAAGTCAGCATGGAAATCCCCTGTCCACCTGCTCACAAGACCAGCATCATTCACCCTCGGACACCCTGGTTCATCTAGCTCCTACAGGAGGGACCAAGAGGGATGGCCGATGGTTAGGCGAGAGATTCACGTTGCTGCCTTTCAGCTGCTCGGGATAGAAGACTGGTGTGTCACATTTTCCCCAAACACTGAAGCAAGCAAGGTTACAGAGGTTCCCTTCCCCCCTGTCCTCCTCTGGGAACTATTCAGTGACTCTGAACACAATTTGTAAGTAGTTTCCAACTGTTCCTCATCCCAGAGAGACAAGAGACAACAGATGGGCACAGCAAACTGCAGTGAGGAGCACAGCAGGACAACATTTTAAGCATAATAAAGCAGCTGCTACAGAGCACTGGAAAGAGTAGATTGAAAACAAAACTATGGCTTTTTGATTGTCAGGAAGGCCATGATTTGGTTGCTCAGTGAAGGTACCTGGTGCCTCTTTAGGTGCCATGAGCAGCCTGAGCACCTGCACCGGACTGGCAGTGGGTCCCTCTCCTGGAGGAGCGGCTAGAAAGGTGGGCTCCCCCAGGCTGGCTGAAAGTGTGATAGATGTCAATGTTTTGGCAAATGAATCACAGAATGGTTTGGGTTGGAAGGGACCTTAAAGATCATCTAGTTCCAATCCCCTGCCATGGGCAGGGACACCTCCCACCACACCAGGTTGCTCCAAGCCCCATCCAGCCTGGCCTTGAACCCCTCC
>JAOXNO010000004.1:31827381-31839438 GCA_028565335.1 Limnodromus scolopaceus
CAGGGATGGGGCAGCCACAGCTTCTCTGGGCAACCTGTTCCAGTGTCTCACCACCCTCACAGCAAAGAAGTTCTTCCTGATACCCAATCCAAATCTCCCCTCTTTCAGTTTAAAACCATTCCCCCTCGTCCTATCGCTCCACTCCCTCATACAGAGTCCCTCCTCATCACTCCTCTAGGCCCCCTTTAGGTACTGAAAGGAATCCCACCCAAGGACTTGGTGGAATCCAAGAAAATCCTAAGGAATTTTCTAACAGTATCTAAAGAAAAAGGTACCTCCTCCAGGCCATCACCCATATAGAGTGGTCCAGCTGTGTGGCTCCAGAAGGCTACACGGGGCAGCATTATGAAGCCAGGTTCTTTTTCCCCCCTCCACGCAGAGGAATATGCTTAGCTGGCATGTGGGAATTTCTTCCCTTTCAAGTCCTTCATGGTGAATTAAGTTTTTGAATCCCATCCCCATCGGTCGCTTTGCCTAATCAACGCTCTCTTACTATTTCAGAGGGGGCCTGTGCCGTTTTTGTGACTCCACTAAATTACTTTGTTCTGGCATGAATACATTTGCTCCTTGATGTTCTTTTTAAAATGAAAATGGATATGAAAATTTGCTCTAAAATGTACATTGCTCATAAAACTTTTATTAAGTATTATTAGTGCTTAAGAGAAGGATTTAATGTATTTGTGAAGCCAGGCTACAGGATCCCTATATTAAAAGCAGTCTTGTGCTTAGGACTGATTTATGCTGAGGAGCAGAGATGAGCCTAAACCAAGCCTGCAGTTCTCCTGCCACCTCTTCTGCTAGCAAAGGGACATCCGGGAGCAAAGGAGATTTGTCACCAGTTTGATGCCACCCTAGAAAGAGGGTGCTGGAGACCTACAAGGAGGCATGACAGCTGACGTGACATGGCAGGCAGGGCTTCAGCTGCGTTTGTAACAACAAGCACTGGGGGAGAGGTACAGGTTGTTCCCCTCTTCATCACTTTTCAAGCCCTTGGCATGTGAAAGGTGCAGAGGGCAATTATCCCACATTTCGTTAGGAAGAAGGTCATGTTGCTTAGGGGAGTTCAGATGTAGAGACCCCACTGCGAGACAGGGGAGAGGTGGGTGCTTGCTCCTCTTCAGGGTTTCCTGTTACAGGCATCATCTTTTTGTTGAGAATTTACATACAGGGAGGGGAAAAAATTCCCCCCACTCACACATCAGAATGTGACCTCAAATGAAAAAATCCTGTTTTACCTTACCTTACACAGGTAAAAGCCACAGATCTTCCTGTCTGCCCATAAGCACAGTTACAGGAGCCATGGAAAGAGGCTGACGGCTGAAAAACCTGATGGGAACATTACAAATCTCTTGAAGGAACAAATGCCCCTCTCTAACAGCCACCCTGGGGGGCTGACTTCTCGGTTTCTCCTCTGTTACCCTCTTTCCTTTCATTCACTACATCTCAAGTTCTTGTCTTATCATTTGTGTGCAAAAATACCTGGGCTCAGTAGACTTTGTAGGGCACTAGAGGTGTAGCCACCATGCTCTGAAAAAAGTGAAAATAAGACTTCTGTGCCAAGTGATGGGAGAAGCTGCATGGGCGAGATGAAAAGCGTGAAAGTTGTTGGGCTTTTAAAGGCCACTTTTTTAAAGTGGCATGGCACTGAATATAATCTTCAGAAACCAAGAGAGGACAGCCCCAGCCCCATATTATACAGAAACAGTGGGAAGCAAGAAGAGAGAGCAACTTACTGGGAGGCCAGATGTCATGGAGAGGTCTCATGTCACACTGTTCAATTCTCAATAGAAGGAACAAAGGGAGGAGAAGGGACTGACCACCAAAATGACACTGCAACACCAATAACCACACTAGGCATACAATGACAGCTGCTTCTTGGTGATACTATTCACAGATTTCCATCAATAAAAGTTTGAGCCAGGAGCTTTAAACCCAAGGACTTGTGTCTGGAGCTTTTATTAAAATTCTATGCAAAATGTATGCAAAGCTTATACTGTTATCTCAAACAGATCTCAAAAGTACTTTTAGTTCCATAAAATGAATTGCTAAAGTGCAAAGGCTTCCCAAGACATGGCAATAATGGCACCAGGACCTCCTCTAAATATTTATATAATGTGATTGCAGCCATTTTCCAAAATCCTTCATAAAGGTATTAAAACATTAAGAGCTGATCCTAACTCTTAGAGGGAATGTCTAACTATTATGAAAATTTCCTATTTCAGTAAAACCCAGAGACCTTTTCCTTTGCTTTATTCCTACTATAAAAATCATTTAAAGCCCATTTAATCGGGGTCACCCAGGTGCATGAAAGATCTTCAGAATCATGTTTGTTATATACATCTTTTCTTGACAGGTCTCACAGCTATCAGAGGCAGGATTCCCCCTTGAGGTTTCCACAGCCCTTGAATCTTATGGTTTAATCATACCACAAGGTTTTCTCCCCTCTGCTTTCCTGTGTCCTGCTTTGCTTAGGAACTCTGTGACAGTTGTGACACCTAAGCATGGTATTTTGTAGAGAGCTTATCCCTGCCTGACTTCACTGGCACTGGCACTAATATGGAAATGGGTTGGCAGCTATTTGTGCTTTTTTAATATTTAATATTTGACATCAGAACATTTGGACTGCCTTTCCCCTTTGGAAAATAAACTTTTCTAAAGGGTAGTATCATGACTGAGCATCACCCTGGATCTTGCTGAGCTACCATGGTTGGGCTGAGCCATGACGACTGCGGCACCAGAACAGGCAGAGCATGGTGACACGCAGGAACTTCTCCAGCTGGGGAAAGCTGGTAAAACAGCTGATCTCCAGTTGCTTGCTCATTGCTATTTCTTGAGAAACTTCCTATATTTTTTCTGAAGTCTAAGCCAAGAATAAAGATTTTGGGGGGGCGACGGGGATAGGAAGAATTCAAAACTACTTAGAACAAAACTGAGAAAGACTTCTCATAAAGAAAAAGCTAAAACAGAAAATTATTCATTTGAAACCCTGTAAAACCAAAGCCATTCAAGCACTTTGAAGTGGATTGCAGAAAGTCTACACTTTTTTTTTTTTTTTTTTTTTATTTTGCAACCAGTTCTTCAAGTTTTACAGCCCAAAATCCGTGTCAGATGCCAGAGGCTGAACTCTGTTCCCTATTACAAAGCAGCGGCAGGTCCAGGTAAAAACCATACGAATGAAACTCCAATGAGTTTCCCTCCCCAAAATACAAATCCTTCAAAAGCACGTGCTTATTGTACTACTTTTTTAAACATTAGAAGTGTTTAATAGGGTTATCAGGTATGATGTATCTTGGTCTACCATTCAAAGCAGAAACTATCAAACCTTTCAGAGTTAAAGTGTTAAGAATCCTAACACCTTCCCACAAAGGTACAATATAAGTGCCATAAGTGCCAACCAGATCCTGCACGTGTTTTTTTTTTTTGTTTTACTTATTTGAACAGCTCTTCATCCATTTCCATTGACATTACCAAGGGAGAAAATGCTTCAGGAATGATGACTCAACGCAAACCCTCCAGGCTGATCACTGTCCCATGAATAACCCTAATTGTTCTAACACTCTTTCTAGCAGATTTTTACTAAGGTTGAGTAAATACTGATTTGATGAGTTTCTTTAGAAACTAACCTTAAAATATGCAGATTTTAAGAGGATATGATAGCCTTCCACTGAACACCTTCTCATATGCTAGAACCTCATGGATGCCCCCTATGAAAGCAATTGACTTTGTCAAAGCTAGATCACCAGAAAGACAGCCCTATGCCATGCAGATCAGGGAATTAATAATGATAAACACTCATTACCACAATAAAATTAAGAATTAATACAATGATTACCATTTAAGCCCTACTTATTAGATTTTTACATGTGGAGTTACAATAAGTGGTGATAAAAAAAGCAGAAGTAGAAAGATTAAATGGTGTTTCATTTTAGCAGAAGTCCCTGTTCAGTTCTGTGTCTCTGTGTAGAATGAGCTTCCCAACTGCATCACTAGAATATTTTTACTTTGCTCTGCCTGATGATGCACCTACTCAGCCCAAGTGCAATAAAATTCCCAATTTCGGAATACAGCAGACTCCCCACTGGCCAAAGCCAATGGAATCCTTATCCACTGAATAAGCAGCACCAACCATAATAAACCTGAGTTTCCGCTCCCAACACAGAATAACACACATGTGTATAACTTTCAGCCTGCGAGATGCTCTAGTGCAGTCACTGGTGGTCTTGGGTTGTATCTCTAAGCATCAGAGAAGAAACAAACATACAGTCCTACCTCCTTCTCATTTCTCGGCACAAAACAACTTCGCTCCCACCGCTCACCCAGAGATTGGAGAGTGTCATGAGCTCAGTCCCACTGCAAGAAGTCTTAGCACTTTGCTCCCCCTTGACTGCCTGTCAATCCTGAATGTGCTCAACCAGTCAGTCCCCAATGAATGACCTGTGTTACTTTAGAAATGAAGAGGCCAGCATGTTTTCATCAATGCACCCAATATTCCGTGCAAAATAAAAGATCGGCAAGTGAATGGACATACAGGAGCTATAATGAACAGCCCATAACCAAACTCCTTGCTTGCCTATAGCCTTCCAGGCTCAAATGAGTAATTAAGCAAATAACTCTTCTGCACCACGTTGCATCTGCCAACAGCGAGCAGATACAGCCCAGTCTCAGCTGGCTGGGCTCAGCTAACTGTGGCTTTACAAGTCGTCAGGCAGGTATTTAGTTGATAAGAAACATTCTTTTTGTATCTTACATGTGCATATTTCTGCCCTGATTTATTGCAAGCTGCAGAGAATTCAACAGAAGCAGGGGAGCACTGCGGTATCTGCATGGACCTGCACGTATCTCAGGCTCTTCAGTCTGTCCTGAAAGGCAAAGGCAGCGCTCAGCTAAAGCATCTGAAGAGCTGGTTAACAACAAGCTGTGATTCAAATGAAGCAAAGGCTGCTCTGGTCCTTGGCAGCCCTGCACATCAGAGCCCAGAGATGTACTCGTCCTTCTGCTCCCCGACTCTTTGCACGGTGCAGCCAGAGCTGAGACCTCAGGCCAAAATGCCATAAACTCAGCACTCAGGGCTTTTTAATCATTGCTTTCCTTCTTTGCTTAAGTGTTTTAAAAATACGCTTGAGAGACAATTCCTGATTGGTCACAGCCCTTTATGATCCTGTGAATTCACAAATATCAGTGTACAAGGATGGAGACCTTGCGATTGTCTGTTGCAGTGGGACACCTTGCAAGACCAGAAATTACTGCATTGTTTTTTCATGGGACAGAACTGCATCTTTGGGTTGTGAGAATGCAGTGCTCCTTCTTGGTACAGAATAGTAATTATTGTTTGTGTTTAAGGATAATTCCTACATTTGCTTCCACTCTAAGCCAGCAGATCCTCTCTGAATGTATCCCCATTCTTCCCAGTGATGATCTACATGCTCCAGCTGTTTTTCTATGCTTCGTGCAGATACTCCAGTAAGTCTGATGCAAATCATACTGGTAAAAAATATTTCTACCAATTAATTTGGAGACCTAAGATGCTTTCATGTTATTTAATTATGGGTGGGGAGGATACCTGCATCTTATCAACCCTTCATCACAGAGGAAGTTCAAAGCATAAGACAACTTCATTTTTTTTAAAACAATTTTTCTATTGATGCTGCATGCCATACATGCATATATACATGAACGATAGCAACAAAAAGTCCAGGGAAGAATTACTAAACATAAAAGAATCTATCAAAAACCTGAAAACCTTCCAAAGTACAGACTATATTATGCATGGGCGAATTTCTTGGATTGCCATGAGTGATTCCAGAAAGAAAAATACCTTTCACACTTCAATACTACTCAAAAAACATACATGCTTCCATGCAGAGACCCACTGCAGAACAGGACATTTATTTCAGGGTACTTGTAGACTTGCTTTATGTAGTGTGAATCTTAAACAGTAAGGAGAATGGTAAGGTGAGAAATGTAAGCAAGGTATTATTTATCTCACCCATGTCTAGAAAGCGCCTCTTAAAAAATAAGTTTTATATGGTGTAAATTACTGCACAAACCTTAACATAGTAGAATCCCATCCAGGCAATCTCTGGACCTAATTCCCTCTTTCTCACTTAATCTGCACTAGATGACAAGTAAATCCACTGCAGCACAATGAGTTACATCAGAAAATGGTACAAGATGAGAATCGGGTTGTGTGAATCACCTGGGAATATTTTGCGCTTCCACAGCTTATCAAGGAGATGCACAACCTGAAATACAGCGTCCAGTGCTCTTAAGCACGGTAAACCCTCTTACACTCCTGAGGCAATAAAAGGGATCATACAACACAAACAAGAAGCAATTTAGGCCCTTATCAAGATTATGACCCAAAATTAATCTATTAAAAAGCGCTGTGTGAAAAACACTATGTCATCAATAACATTTTATAACAGAAGGTCTGGCAGATGGAAAAGTTCAGAACCAGTTTAATCAGCAACATGCCCGTCTCTCAGTTTTATCTTCCCAGATATCAACCTACATTCGAGAGGGGTTACATTCGTTCAAATACACACAGTTTAATGATCAACTTGTTGGTCTGCCTCTTCTAAAATGAAGAGGAGTATAAATAGATCAAATTCTTCAACCCAGTGCAGTCACACAGCAAAAGGTGTTAGCAGGAAAACTCTCTGCATCCCGAACAACCGAAGAGTATAAGGAGTAGAAAACATGAAAATCATTCTAGTTTTTCTATTCATCGCCCCACTTGCTCTTTCAGCTAGAGCTGAGAAGGATTATTCCTCCTTTGATTCTGCGGCATCTCCCGAGACAAAGTCAAGATTTGCCATGTTAGATGACGTACGAATCTTAGCCAATGGACTCCTCCAGCTTGGGCATGGTCTTAAAGACTTTGTCCATAAGACAAAGGGGCAGATGAATGACATCTTTCAGAAACTTTACATTTTTGATAGGTCCTTTTATGAGCTCTCACTGCAAACCAGTGAAATCAAAGAAGAAGAAGAACAGCTCAGACAAACTACGGCCAGGCTACAAATCAACAACGAAGAGATAAAGAATCTCTCGCAGGAGATGAATTCGAAGATTGAAGACCTCATACAGAACAAAATCCAGCTGCAAGAGAAAGTGTGGGGACTGGAAGACAAAGTCACAAAACTGGCCATCATCCAGCCTTCGGCGCAAGAGACAAAAGAAATTTCTTCCCTCAAAGTAAGTAGATTTGTGAAAGCCCCTGACACACAGAGCCAAAGTAAACTGTAATGCTGTCAGCAGTAGTTATGCAATAGAAGCTCATGTTTTCCCTGCACCTTCACTGTAGTACTACTGTGTATTTTGATAAAAAAATCATTGTGATAACCTTAAAAGAATCAGTGTCTTAATCTGACATAATGTTTATTTTGCAGTAAAATTCCCCAGTGAAATCAGTGAAAAAATCGTGACATTATAAGACTCTGTACCTTTTTCCGTATTTTTTTGTAAATCAGTGTTAAGGAATTCTGTAATAATAATGGTAGAATATATTGCAATCAGGAAAGTGATATGATTACAAAGCCCATAGGTTTGTATGTCATCAGCTCATCACAAATCAATGCACTAGGAACTGCCTGCTCAGTATAAGACCAGGAAATTTAAACCTTTAAAGCGGGATATCTCTAGTACCTATATGACCTCCAGCACCAAAGAAACTTGCAAGTGTTAATAGACTTAATGTCAATACAACACAAATATTTAGGTGGGTATAAGATTTTCTATGGAAAAAGACACAGTACCTGTATTTTGCAGAAACATAAGGCTAAGCAACTTGTGTGAGGAAATACTGGATATTTGTTTCAAAACAGAAAGATGAATCCAGATTTCCCAAATCCCAAGTTAACATCCTAAACGTTGGGAATCATTCCCTTTTTTCAACTGTACATTTAGTTTGAAACAAGGGCCAACTACACAGAACATAATTGTTCTGGACATGAAAATGGAAGGAAAATAACACCAACAAAAGGTTGTGAAGGTCTTCTGCTGCTTCTAACCACAACCCATCTCCCTCCCTGTCCTCAGGCTTTCGTGGAAGAGCAGGACAACCACATCAAGCAACTTCTCAAAATCGTAGAGGACCAGCATGTGCAACTGGACAGACAGCACAATCAGATAATGGAGCTGGAGGACAAGGTACGGGAACCATCTCTATTTCTGTTTTCAGAATTTGTCATGACTCAACCATTCACTCAGCTCAGACATCCCTCTTGCTCACAGTTTGGGAGCGTAGAGGAGGGTATAAACAATTTTGACCGCAAACAGGTACTTTTCTGGGTGAGAGACTGCTGTGCTGCCAGGCAGGGGCGTATGGCAAGGGCACACAATGACCAAGAACACAGCTTTGAACTCCTGTCTGTCCATACCAGGCTGCTGTACTTTTTCTGACTGCTAATTTTCTATTTTTTTTTCCTCTTATTATCCATCATATTATTGTTCTTCTACTGGTCTTTTAAGTATCATTATTTTCTCTCTCTTTCTTCTTTTCCAATATTCACTCCAATAAGGAGCCATGTTCCACAGTTCAACACGTGTCACCGTAACGCTGGTATAACTGACATGCTCATATTTAATTTATTCCTGAGAGGAAGCTATGAAAGGAAAACGCATTTCAGCCTAAGGAACTGTGGGTTCTGCGCTCTTTAGATGTTGGTATTATTTGTCTAAGTGATGTCACCTGAGGAAGTAAGTTAAATCTGTTTGCCCATTAAGGTGCACCTCATGAGAACGGGTCATTTACTCACCTCATGAATCCTACCTTGTTTGAGGAGTGGCATAGCTGTCATTCTCGCAACTGAAATCCAGCAGTGCGGTTCTAAAGTGATTTTTATGCTGTAAATTGGGTATTCTAAAGGATTACATCCACAGGAAAAATAATTCTCTGCATGACATTGTTTGGCTTGATATATGAATCTCGTCACTTCAGAGCCTTGGGAAATTAAGAGTCTGTAATTACGTTTCTTCCAGCTAAACCACATAGAGCTCCAGGAACTCGCAGAGAACTCCTTCACAGAGGAGCTGAGGGAACCAGAGGCCACCTCCTTCCCTGTGCACAATGCCACGGCCGTAACAAACAAATCTGATGGTGAGACCTTACCTCTTAGTCATGACCATAACACATTGCATTTGCAGTATTCTCCGTGAAAGTTTTGCACTGGTTTTTAAATCGCCAAAGACTAAAAGTAAAGGGCTGTTACGTTATATACAGCGCTGTGGTAAGGAGCTGGATTTCCCACTTTGGAAAATATCATCATCTCTTTAGCCCCATTATACGTGGACTTGGTTTTGGGGTGACATAAGGAAACAACATCCTACAACGCAGTAACCCTGTCCTAAACCTCAGCCTCCTTGTAAGCACATGCTGTGACCACCCTTTTACTGACACTTGTGGCATTGCTGATGCCCGTCCTGGAGAGTATGAAGACAAAACTAATTTACTTCACACTGGCTAATGATGAGATTTGGAAGAGCTTTCTTTAAATTTGAGAGGCATTTGCCAACTGTGGCAATAGGAAGAGTATTTACTGGGAACTTTACTTGGGGTAGGGAAGTCCATTTGCCAGAGCCTAGTCTTAGGCCTTAAAAACTTTCCAAAATTACCTAAATTGATACCTTGTCTAACTTAAGAAACAGGCAATTCAACCTATGTACGACTGGGCAGCTATACTACCATGCCCAAAGCAGTTTGTCCATTCAATGACAGTTATTGCAAAATAACCAAAAAAGATGGTTCTAGTTTTTGTTTTGGCTCTATCCCATATAGGATTTCAAATTACAAGGCTGGATTAAAACTTACCACGTCCAGCCCCGGGTTTGTGACTGTCTGCTCTTTGCTTCCCCAGGGGCCACTCCTGACTGCACTGCTCTCTATAACAGCGGCATCCGGTCCCGGGGGGTTTACACCATTAAGCCCAACGGCTCAGAATCTTTCGATGTCTACTGTGAAATGAAATTGGGTAAGACAGCTGTACGAGCGACAGTCTGGCCAAAAACCCCGTTTCATCCCAAAGTACACACAAATTTGTCATGATTCATGTATCCCCTTGACTTCTCTTACTGGCCTGTCCGGAAAACTCAGGTTTCCCATATCCTAAAGTCTCTTTGACACCGCTTTCTTTCTCTACTCATCTCTTGTTTATACTGAGGAAAGGACTTTCAATCATGTGACATAAATTAGTATGTATTACAAAACCCAAGCCCCTTGAGCTATAGATAACGAAAATGGCAATTACAAATGCCATTCTACTGCAACCATTAATAGTTTTTCCAAATAGAAGCAAACAGTAAATTGTACATCCCTTAGCAAAATTCTGTTTCATTAACAAGGGTTATTGCTTGAGAATTAGACATCCCAAACTAACCCAAAGAGGCGAGCCCTGAAGACAGGATTCCTGTACCATGTTTGGGTGAGTCTACAGCTTTGGGTGAGACAGCCCAGGTCCAGAATTGCCCTGGGCTCTGTCTTTGTAAGAAACCCATTTGTCTGTTCCTTTTGCCGCTCCCCAGAGATCACACATCTTTTGGCCAATTGACTGGTCCCTGGGTTTTCCACCCCTCAACACAGCATCCTGCAGTGCTGCCCTGTGTCCTGCCCAGCTTCCCCGCATGGTCCCTTTGTCACAGCCACCTGGAGAGCCAGGGAACGCGCTGATGCAGACGTGGCAGGGCCCTGAGGTTTGTTTGGATGTGTCACCAGAGCGGCATGGGCTTGCCCTGTGCAAAAAGCTGACATTTGTTGAAACTGGTGAAAGGAGGGTGTCATGACCTGGCAGGAGAAAGTCCTCACCACAGCCCTGGCGTGGACACAACCCCCAACGCTTCATACCTTCTGTGGAGCTGCGCTCCCAGCCATCAAGCACTATCAGTAGAGTGAAGCTGACAATCTGATCAAACGTCTGCAACGTCTCATATCTCCTTTTTATCATTTTCCCTGTGTTTGTGTTTCTCAGCCCTCATAAACAAATGAAACCCAGTTAAGGCAGCTGAACAAAGTAAGTCCAGTCAGCTGAGTCACCTCAGGTGTGGGTGGCAGAGGACGCTCAAACGGCCCCGTTCTGGTCAGAGGATGGTCCCAGTTGGTTTCCATCTTCTCTCTAATGCTTTAAAAACTTAAGCCAGGCTGGTGACTTTTTTCCCTTTCACATTCACAGGCACCTCCTGGACTGTCATCCAGAACAGAGTGGACGGATCACTAGATTTCAACCAAACCTGGGATGCCTATACGAACGGTTTTGGGGACCTCAATGGTAAAAATGCCTTTTTTGTATGTCTTTTCTTTCTACCAGTTGATTTGAGAAGCTGAAACTTCTTACTGAAAGGTGGTCACATGAAAGCAGAGAAAACCTGCAATGGAATCTGATTAGCTTACCTAATTAGCAGAACACCAGAAAGTGCTTACCAGAAAACATAACTCAGTAAAATTCTCAAAGACGCACCTTCAAATATGTGTTTAGATACTTTTGCTGAATCAAGGCCAGAATGCTTTAAATGCTACTTTAATTAAGGAGATTTTACTATTTATAACAGCACCTCTCAAAGCCTTTAAAACATACACAAATGGAAAACCTCACCAAGTTGCTGTTACTACTTTCTCTCAAACTTTCTGCAATCCTGTTTTCCCTTAAAAAATTTCCACAGGACTTTTTTTTCGGCTCAAGCAAGCCAGTGGCAGGGTGTGCTCCCCTCCACAAACACCCCCGGCTTCCCCACGCGGTGGCCAATCCTCTCCATGGCTGGATAGGGTGAGGAAACACCCACGTATCCCTGTTAATCATCAACTCCAAAGAATTCCTAGCACCAAGAGCTGCCCAACAGCCTCCCCATCCAGAATATTTTCCCTATTTTTCTCCTACAATGAGATGAGTCTACTTTTGTTGAGAAAATAATTTTACTTTCTAGGCACAGCACAGACCAAAACCTCACCAATGTGGGCAGCAATACTGAATTTCACTGAATTCCACTGAATTTTTTAGAGTTGGAAGGGACCATAGAGACCACCTAGTCCAACTCCCCTGCTGAAGCAGGATTGCCCAGAGCTAGAGC
>JAOXNO010000004.1:31839538-31885324 GCA_028565335.1 Limnodromus scolopaceus
TATCATCAGCAAACTTGCTGAGGATACACTCTGTCCCCTCGTCCAGGTCACTGATGAATATGTTGAACAGGACTGGATCAAGTATTGACCCCTGGGGGACACCACTGAGTTCATTCTACCTCTTTTACAATAAAGAGCTGCTATATCTCAGCCTTTCCCACATTTTGGGACAGTAGCTCACAACCAAGGTAGACTTTTAGAGTCTGATCATCTTGAATGCTACAGTTGCTCCTTGATTGGTTTCCCATTCCCATACACACCAACATGAAGCCACATCTTTTCAATGTCCAAAAGACTTTGCAGAGGACTGATCACTCTTAGCTGTGTCCTACTTAGTTCTGTGCTTCATTTTCTAAGGTGGTAAAATCTAACAGGCTACTGCTCCTTCCCTGTAAGTTGTGGGAGTATTTTACTCAACCATCTTGTCTTCTGTTGCTTTAAATGCCACCTGTATGAATGGCACTCACATTCAGCTGCACTATTTCTACATGTGGCAATTACCCATTATGCCCTGATACCAGCAACACTGATAATAAGCTACTTAATGAATATAATTTATGAAACCAATTAAACTAATTATCCAGAATTCTAGCAAAAGGAAAACGCTCAAGTTAAATTCACTTTGTACACAGGGGTATCGAAACCTCTGCTTAGTTCTGCAGCTCTTTCCTTAAAAAATACAACAATTGCAATTCGGTTTTATGTATGTCACTTGCTTCATTTGTCACACGGTTCCAATTATGCCTGTTTGAAATGTCTTCAGCTCCCTCTCAGAGTTTCACAAGAGGTGGGAAAGTTAAGAGAGAAGCTCCAGTTCATTTATATCTTTTGCTTTTATTGATCACCAGTGTGCAATTAAGAAGAGGTAAACAAAAAGAATGTAGCAGGAGACCTCTGAAAAGATCAACAGTCCCCAAGACTCATATTATTGATTTAATTAAAGCAATGAATAAATCCTTTTAAATACTATATTTTCACACATACTACCCGCAGGTTATTTGTAAAAACAAATTCAATAGCAGTGTGAGCAACAGGGGGGTTTAGAGAAAGTTTATCATGCAACCCCTTCCCCACTAACTCTCTGCCTGGTGACTTCTGTCCCCTGACTCTCACCTCTGACACCTCTAGATTCTGGCATTGTGCAGCTTATTTGAACACCTATTTTCAAATAGTGATATTTCAAAGGTGAATGAGCTATCTGAGGGATGGCTTAGAGGTCTGAAAACCACGGTAAGTGTGCTCCTGCCTCGTTCCATACTAACAATACCTATTTACCACAACTTTGCAGGGGAATTCTGGCTGGGCCTGAACAAGACCTATTCCATCACTAAACAAGGGGACTACATCTTACGGATTGAGCTGCGGGACTGGAAAGATAACAAACGTTACGTCGAGTACGCCTTCAGCTTGGGAGGCCCCGAGACAAACTACACTCTCCAGCTTTCACGGGTCTCCGGGAGCATCCCCAACGCCTTGCCAGAACAGACAGAACTGCGCTTCTCTACTGCGGACCGGGACGTGGACATCATAAATGACTTCAATTGTCCAGAAAACTACCTAGGTATCAGTACGCTGGGTATAGTAACGTGGGAGTGTGCTTTAGTGGGTAGCTACTGGTATTACCCTGGCTTTAGATACAGGGAAGAGAGGGCAGCAGCACCTTCCAGCTTGCAGAAAGATGTTTTTCGCTGGCAGACAGCAAGGTCCTACACTGAGGCACCACCTTTCTATTTTATAGATAGGTAAAACTAAAGCATAGTGAGGCTGTGCAAACGCCAAACATCAGGAACAGAGCTGGCAGCACAGGTTGAAATAAAACCCCAGGATGAGATCCTGAGCTACAAAGTAAAGGGCAGCTCTTCCTCTGGCCTTGTGTGGCAGCCCTAGGCTGGATTGTTTAATCCTTCCTTGGGAAAAAAAAAAAAAAACAAACACAAAACAGAAGACAAACTGACTCTTAACTCCATTTTGACTACAAACCAAAAGTTAAGAATGATGGCAAACTTCCATTCAAAGGCAGCTTTTAGCTGTTTGTAAAGCATACATGACATGAACATGATAAGTTCCTCCCAAATGAACAAGAGAGATGCAAAGCTGAAGACATTTCTCCTTAAAGATAATTTGGTTAAAGGATTCCTAATTCTTTGATTTTCTGAAGCTTTTATGTTTTGCAAGCTTATAGCAAACAGCAAACAATTGAAAAAACAATTAATGATTAAACCACGGGATACAGAATTGTCCTCCAGACACCTGCCTCATGCAACAAACATTTTGTACGTCATTTTTATCAGGGAACATAGTGATATGACGAGGGGTAACGGATTTAAACTGGAAGAGGGGAGATTTAGATTAGATATTACGAAGAAATTTTTTGCTGTGAGGGTGGTGAGAGCCTGGCTCAGGTTGCCCAGAGAAGCTGTGGCTGCCCCATCCCTGGAGGGGTTCAAGGCCAGGTTGGAGAAACCTGGTCTGGTGGGAGGTGTCCCTGCCCATGGCAGGGGGTTGGAACTGGTTATGTTTAATGTCCCTTCCAACCCAAACCATTCTGTGATTCTATGATTCTAGACTTGAAAATTGTTAATGTCTGAAACAATGCTGAGAGTGGTACTCAGCTCTAGCGACCATAAAGCAGGTGGCCAATGACTTCCACAGTGCTAAAATTTCATTTTTAGCACAGAGGCACTGCGAGTCCTTTGCAAGCAGAACTGGGCTTAAATTTAAGCTCATGGTTAAGGACAGTAGCCAATAAACAAGAGAATTCATTTACTTTAGGGTCTTCCGCCTCCTGTAGATGCAAAGATTGAACTATTTATACCTGAGAAGTCAACTGTCAGTAACTGACATGACAATTTCTTTCCTTAGGAGGCTGGTGGCACAGTGAATGTGAGGAAACCAATCTTAACGGGAAATACGTGGCACCAAGGTCAAGAGGCAGACTAGACAGAAGAAAAGGCTTATACTGGAAGCCTAAGAAAGGAAGATACTACTTGCTCAAGTCAACCAAAATAATGATACACCCAACAGATTTAAAAAGTTTTGACTGAATGCTCAACCTGATGCATTTTAATTCAGAACATATACACTGAACATTACTACAAAGAAGTTTGTTTTATGTTTAATAACAGATGCGTATCTAAATCCATACTCTGTATGGTGCATTCTCCAGCACATAAACCTGAGACATATGCGATGGTCTTACAGTATGTTTGGTGAGTATTCTCATTCCCTCTAGCCCCAACATCAACGTGCTATAACTTTCGTGGTGCTTTTACCTACTCAGGATGAAAATCTAATGCCTAGGAATCGACTGCCAATTCATGTATTAAATAATATCGCTTGGGGGAACGGGTTTTCAGGCTGTTGCATTAATTTCTGGGTTGTATAGAAGGGAACACAAAAAGTGTTTCAGTAAACGAAGGTTTGGCAAAATGCTATGGAAGATGTTTAGGTATTAATCTATAGGGAAAAAAAGAAATTTTGCTTTGTAAAGTAACTAATTTGATGTTTGGTTCATGTTACTGTTGTGGAATGAGCAAATGAAAGATGGGTGACTCCCCGTTTTAGGGTTCTGTGTATTTCCAGACAAATGTTCAGGTGTGTTTTCAGCTCAGGCCAATCTCTGCTGAAGCACTGTACTCACACAGCTAGAGGTGTATACACACACCCCCCAACGAAGCCAGAGCACAGGCCTGATCTTTTAGATACCACACTTTGAAGAGTAACTTAAGAACTACGTTGTCTTACTGAAAGTTAAGAGCAAAACTTCAAAGCTTAGTGAAATTAATAAGAGATTTTTTCTTCTTGTCTGAAATGGAATCAGAGCCATCTCTTTGAGACCTTGTTGTACACCCAACTAAGAAATTAACTGAAAGACCAAGTGAGCACACAACAAAACACCTTTCAAACAGAGAACAGTTGCCCATTGGGCAACTCTCGTGGAGTCAATGGTATGAACCACCAAACCCTGTAGGCACAACCTACATGACAGTGTTGGTCCTGCTCCTGAGAACACGTTGATGTTTGTTTAACTTCAGCTGCAGAATACTGTAAGGCAGAAGGACTATGGATGTGCTTGTAGATGGCCCGGCTGTGGAAGCGCTGACTGACACAGTTCTGCAGTTACACTGAGTCATATTGACTTGCATTATCTTACCTAACCCTTGTACAGTATGGATTTTTTATCTCAACATTTGCAACCACACAGAAAATGGTTTTAAATTGTAATGTGTCAGAGTGAAACGACTGTGAACAGAATGTGCTAATTACAGAAAAACTGCAAAAATACTTGTACTTCTTATGGTTTTACTAAAAAGAAGAGATCACACAGTGGTGCTTATTTGTACTGGTGTATTGTAATGTTTAATTACCTGTCCAACCTCTAAAAACAAACAAATAAATAAATAAATAAAACTTTTGAAAAGACATGAGATATGGAACTTGACTAAACTCCTTCTTTTAAGCTTTGGTTTATAAAAACCTAGTTTGTATTAATCTGACTTTTACAACAAGAGGTAACAGATTTGGTGAGTAAATTGGTAAAATTATTCAGCTGAAGACAACAATTCGACTCAGATGTGAAATGTCTTCAAAGATACTGTGAAAAAGCTTTAAATGAATAGTGGTAGACGATGAAAAGAAATCTGGTCCCTGCCTGGGCTTAGTTATAGAAAGGTTATTGTTTTCCAAGAAACTTCAGAAAAATTTCTTATCTTCCAGATCTTCAGAAGATTTTTTTTTTTAAGCATTGTAAACAAAGAAATTGCTTTTAAATCTAAATGGAAATATGAAAGAAGGGATCACGCATTTCCCTTCACTGTTATCTCCCACTTTAAAGAACAGAAGTCAGTAACTGAAAGTGTCAGAAAGTAATAAAAACAGTAAGAGAATGATGATGTTAAGAGACAGAAAAAGAGAAAAAACTACATAAAACTGAAAAGAATTCAACTAAATTTCACTGGGAATTTTGGGAAATGGACTCTCTCATGCTCTTGTTCACAGCCAAGTTTTATGCAAATACGTTTGTCCCTTCACAACTGTGTATTTTCTGCTGTGTCAGTCTGGACCCTTTTTGTGCCCCTGGCACAGCAGATCTCCTGATACAGCAAGTTTTGCAACAAACCAAATGATAAGGTAGGAATTTCTAGACTTGCCAGTCTCAGACCCTGAAATGTGAAATGTATTTCAAAACTCTAACCTGTATGTGGTATTTGGAACGTAGACATCCCTGGCAGGAAACTCCAGGATTTCTCTTGTAGGTCTAACTCTGCTGTCTGGGTAAAGTTTGACTTGCAGCAACTCTGGAGTTAGACAGTAATGGGGATTCTCTGGAGCTGGAGATATGTCTATCTTTAATTGAGCTGTAAAAAGAAAATTATTTTATTATAATAAATAGAAGTTAATTTAAATAAAAAAGCATATTCGTCCTTTGTTTCTTCAGGTTAATATCCTATATATTAATTTCATAAATAAACAAATGATAAGTTGCAGCCAATGCAGATTTGTTAAGAACAAATAACAGCAAATCAAACTGATACCTATGGCAACTGGGGTACCAGATAATAAGAACCAACATAAAATATGTATCTTAACAAGTCCCAAATGCTGTTCTCATTGGAAGTTGGTGAAATCCAGCCTAGATGATGCCACTGTGAGGCCCAACTATAGTTAAAAACAATATATTCAAAGTCTCATCGCGAATCTTGTCTATCAAACCAACAGGATACATCAGGAGTTGCTGAAAGCTAATTTGCATCAAGATTATTGAATATTTTCCTTAGAAAGTCAGCTGACATTACTGACAGCACAATTATTGTTGGTGGATGACACTGAGGCTGGAATGATTGTAAAAATTTGGAAGACAGGAAAGCTGGAGAAATAGCATCGAATTACTAAGGTGACACATAAGAAAGAGCAAAGGACTTGCATTAAGAAGGAGAAGCCAAACACACAAACATTTGAAAAATAATAATAATAGGCACGGATCAATTCTGTAGAAAAGGGCTGGGTGACAGCAGTGACAATATGCCAATGCCCAGAAGAAAGCTACAGCCATTCTAAGTGCAGTGTCATGTGTAAGACACTGGAGACAAATTCTCCCGCTTTGCTCAGCATGTGGTCTCAGGAGGAGGAGTTTAGAGCACTGCTTGAAGAAAAGCACGGACAGAGTAAAGAAGTAAGCAGAGGGTAACAGACAATTTTACAATCACAGCCTTTGAGGAAGGGTTGAAAAAACCCTGCGATTGGTTAGGCTACAAAATGGAGGCGAGTCAGAGTGAACTAATAACAGTATTCAAGTACTTGAAAGGTTTTGATAACTGCCCTGAGGGCACGACAGGCCATAATCAGATTAATTTGCAGCAAGATAATTTTGCAAAGTTTTCTTAATACCTAACCTGACTACAAGGACAGCTGAGCGCCGGGCGAGATGATCTAAGGAAGCGGTAGGATTGCTGTCACCGGAGATTTTTAAGAACAGGTTAAGCAAATATTGTCAGGAATAGCACAGGTCAGGGACCAGCGATGTTTCACCGCTGGTGTGCCAGCGTTTTTATTTCCCCTTTCTCAAACAGAGGTGGAGTCTGTTCCTATTAACCAAGTGGGAGCCGGGAGAGAGACCTCCTCTCAGCAAGAGAGTGGCATTTTACTGAGGAAAACAGAGGATCCTCAGCCCCTGCTGGGTTTAGGGCTTTGGGTTTTTTTCATCTGTCCACTTATAAGAACTGGGTGGTAACTGGAAGGAATAACCTTAACATGTGTGAGGCAAAAAGATCTCATTCGATACCTGTGATGGGTCTCAATCTCCGTAACACTGACGATGGCCGTCTCATGTCAGCAAGGAATTTGTACAAATCTTCATCACTCAGGCGATCGCCCTCCTGTTGGATGTTGGGAAGAAAATGGTTATTTACACAACCCCTCGGGATTGCGAGAGAATGAACAAACCATCTAATACTGTAGTCTCCTTCCCCTAATATTAAAATGTACCTTCCCAGAGCAAGGTGTACAGATTAACAGGCTAAATTACAGTTCATGTCTCCATCCTTTTTCCCTTCCCTTTTTTCCTTATTAATCATCGTGACAGCTGCAGGAACTTCTCATTGAAAACCTTTTCTCTCCTCATCAATATTATCTTTTTCAAAACTGAGACTGGCTGTTAAAAGATTTCCCCAAAATATCCAATTTTTAGCAAGTATAATAGTTTGAAAAAGTATCCATCATTCAGGTAGTGATCCTCATTCCTTCTCCTCCCCCTTTGCTTTGGCGTGAGCCTAAAAGAGTTACTCTTCAGGAGAAGTGTTAAGAAACAGTGGGAAGTGGAAGGAGTCTGTTGTCAGTCTTCCTTCTGCCACATTCTGGTAGCTCAGAATTTCATTAATTTTGGAAACATTATAGAAAATGTGACTCTGCCACCCTCTAACTATCCAAAAGCAGAAGATATCTGATAATAAAGGTAATAAATCACAATACAAAAAAAGAAGCAAATGGAAGGATAAAAATGATGGGTAGTATTCAATTAATTGTACTCAACAGGAGAAAAGGAAGGCACGATAGAAAATAAAAGATACAGAATAGTTAGAAACTTAAAATCAAAACTCAATGTTCAGCAATTTTTAAAGGACAAACCGATAAAACAAGCTGTTTTGAAGTTACCAAGCGAAAACAACCTTGAAAAAGTAAATAAATACATGTGTTTGTAAATTATTACTAACTTAGTGAACTGGTTTGTGTTACACAGAGAGCTACAGAACACGGGCAGTGGGACGGCCGCATTAGCCATACATTACAAATACTTTTTCTTACTTTCATGCTTTTCTTGGGTGAAGACGTTACAGGACTGGATTTTATTAATATCCCAAGTAAAAGGAACTTCCTGCGCTGCTCTGTGTCACTGAGACCCCAAAGATACCATTCACAGAGCCCAATTTCAGTGATACTGAGTTTCATGGAAGCACGGAGTAGCAGAGGCATCGGTCACCCTCCACTTACATCGTTTACACCACGATAACTTCGTGCCCCTGATGACATTTCTCCTTATTTACACTACTATATTTAAGAGCAGACTTTGGATGGCCATCCACAGTGAAAGTGGCACGTAACCAAAACAATCAGAGAAAAAAAAAAGAGCTTAACCAACTTTCAACATATAGAATTTAAATCTTTGTATTCCCAGTGATCAAGAAATCAGTCCAAAAAATATCTGATTGGACACTATTAAATCCCGTTTTATACACAAAGGTGACATTGAAATAACAATTTTCCTTAACTAGATATGGCATTAAGCAAATCTTAGCAAAAATCAATGAACAGAAACCATTTTCTAAGCTCAACTAAAAATTTTATTCCGTTTAATCCTGTTTTCTACCGCTTCTCAGGAAAATCCCAAGCTCTGGCTAAGAGAATCTGCCACTCGGCAAATCAGCATCAGAAGTGAAATGCTTTGTTTTCTCAGGAATGTTTTCTCATCCCTGGACACATCCAGGGAACTGATGCCAACCTCAAATCATATTGATGAACCCGGTTCTGAGCCTGCTGATGTTTCAATGGGATTGTCTATCACCCAATGAAACCAAAGGAGTCAACTGACCATTATGATAAAGGCTATGCAACTCCTAGACTAGGACAAATCTCTGGAATACTTTTTGGCACATATTAACCCAAAGAAGTTATCCTCAGGTTTTGTGGATTTGCTTCTACAAACATTTTTCCAAAATTTTCCAAATAGTTTTACCAAAGGTTCAGGCAGTGATTTTTCCAATGCATGCTAGAAAAATCTGGAGCAAAATAAACTGATGTTCTTATAGGGAGACCCAGTTCTATTAGTTGGAGTGGTTAAATCACTATGCCATAATGATATTTTATCATTCAAGTCAAAACAGCTCATAATTTCAAATTCCATGACATAATTATTTACAGTAAGTATTCTTAGCACCTGATATAATAAACGCACCATATGCCATTCAAGGATATCCTGTGATCAGGGAACAAGACATTACATGTATTGAAAGCATCACAAATTAATCATTCAGGTCTAAACTGACTTCACATGATCAAATCATTCTGTCTAAGCAGTGACTCCTTAATTAGACAGCTTCATACAATACCTGTTTAAAGAAGTTTGTCACTGTCAAAGTAGCTGGTCTAAAACTGGTCAAATTGCAAGCCTCATCCCCACTTGTGGTTCTTTCTAACGAACGCCTCCCAACAATACTGGAATTCCGCCTCTCTGACCACGATCCTTTACGTTCTTCAAAACATACAAAAACAAAAAGAGGGAGGAATTTAAAAAAAAAAAAAAGAAGAAGAAAAACAACTGACCAAGAGCATACTTTTGTCCCAACCAGGATTTTCTACATAAGAAGATAGCTGCTGCTTTTGGAAATTATGCAATGAGCGTGATAGAAGAGGTGGTTATGCTAAGACAATCACACTCCTGAGGCATCAGGAGGCTGTGAAGCACAGCTGACTACTTCTGCTCCTCTCACAGCAACCTCACCCTGGCGCCTTACTGCTATTATAAAAGTCTTTCTCCTGTGGAGATTTATGTATTTCTCTTGCTCTGAAAGATGATGAAGTTGGCAGTTTTGGGGATGCTGAAGAGCAGTTTCAGATGAGCTGTGTGGTTCACAAAGATTAATCCACTCCTTTGGAAAATGTTCATCAGCCTGTAACGCGCGCTCAGTCTTAGAAGCCTGGTTTTAAATAATATAACAGATGGTTTGCTTGTAAAATCCTTGAAAGATAAATCCATTTGTTATCACGGACTTTGCTGTTTTATTTCAAGCATGACCCAGGACTATCAGAAGGCCTAGGGCAGGGGGAGGAAGGAGATAAAAAGGAGCAATGGCAGATACTACAGGGTATTAATCAAGACTTCAGAGAACCCTGGATTTGTCCACATTCCCTCATGCAGGTGCCAGATACTGTACCTCCTGTGCCAACTTCTACTTCTGTGGAATCTCTTTCCAAACTTCCAGCGCTGCTCACAATGTTCATTAAATGAATGGCTGTCCAGGCAAAAGGCATTCGATACTTGCCCAGTCTTTGGCAAAACTGTTCCGCCTGGCCTTTCAGTTTTTCCAACTTTTCCTTATTCTGTGAAGAAAACATTCAATCCAAAGAGATTCAAAGGAAAGGAGAGGTTAAAAAAAAGGTTCATTTAGCAAAATCAGTAAGTTACAATGGTATCTTTTCTGACTTGCAATGATTTTTGTGCTTCAATAGCACCTTCTAGAGGAGGATCACCAAGTGCTGGGCAATCAGATTTCTGCTTCACAAAACTGCCATCGGGCCAACAGTACCAGTCACAGAATGGCCAGAGGGTCAGAGAAACTGGTTTCATGCTCTTGAGCCTACTGAATAGCCTTACCTGCCCACTGCCCTTTTAAGAAAAGCTGAACTTTACTCTGTGAAGTCTGAAATAGTCTTTCTTTATGTCATTTTATACAGTAGGTGCTCAGATCACCTGGACTTGCGTGGGAAACTGAAAACATTCCTCAAATTCTTCTATGTACCCAAGGTTTCCTTTCCAAGCTCTTGCACAGCTCACAAAGATGAGTTGTAAAATAACACACTGAGCTCAAGACAGAGATTTCTCCTTCTGACTGCTAATAAAATCAGAGATTTGCTGTGCTATAACCACTGTTGTATCGGAGAAAGCACTTCAGAAAAATAAAATAGTAGCCTTTGGGTGAAAAGGTGGAGGAAAGGCCATAGTGCAGGTGTCCCCGAATTCTGCAGGTGCCACCAGCATTCCTGTTTGCTCCTGAACCTACCAAACCTTCAATTCCCACCTAGACTCCAGTACACGACAATGAGCAACCAGCTGCCAGCTGCAGAGAATAAGATGGCATTCTTCCCTGTGCAAAAATCTTTCCTTTTAGTCCTGCAAGGAGACAGGCTGCATTTAAACACACAAAGGGAAGACAAAAATCAGTCAAATTGGGGCAGGTCCATGCCATCCACTGCACTTTAAAATGCCCCAGACTTTACTGCACAGGATGATGCCCAAGCTTTTGAAGGCAGGAATCAAAAGAACAGTGCTAATGAAAAAAGCAAACACTAAAGTATAAAAATTCACTGTATGAAAAGAGGACAGCTTCATCCTGCTGTTGAGTGTGGCCCTTCTTTACAGTATTAGGAAAAAGAAAAATCAGCAGAAAATAGCTAAAAAAAGAGAACCAGAAATGCCCTGCAATTCAAAACCAGGCCCGATGGAGAATCTCCTGTTAACATATATCATCGGCTTTGTAACCTTTCTGAAGGAAGGCAGAGGTGCTGTGATGGGGTTAAGCCACAGAAGCAACAGAAAAGTTGAAATTTTACTGCAAATTCACATCAAAGGCTGCCTTCACTTGACCCAGCCATAAGCACAGAGCCGATCCTTTGGGACAGGGAATCACAGATGACTGAGCTTGATGGTAATAACCACACACCTCCCCTGTTGGCTACAAAAACTGATGACCTTTAACTACTCTACCCCAATAAGGCATCAAGATTCAAGGTCTTTGACTCTTCTTTGGCCTTTAGAATTTGACTAGATTCTTAATTAAAAATAGATCCTTTTAACAGCAGGAACAGTATCAATGGCTGCTAAATTCAAGGTAAAAGAAAATAACTTAATGTTTAATTTGTTAGTAACAAAATGCCTTAAAGCGCTTGTAGCCAAATTTAATCAAAGCATCAAAAAAAAAAATCTTACCTTTGCTGCATCCGATTCTTTAAAAATCATATAAGGCTCTGCACACTCCCCAATATCTCCCTGTTGTAATACTTTTTCCAGCTGAGAAGGGAAAATGAACCATTATAAGGACATGTGTCCAACAAGGACTGTTAAATTAAACAAACACTACAAAGCAAAATTATTCTTTCAAAAGAGTTAAAGCTTGATTTCCCTTTGTGAGTCAGGGCACAAGCACTTGCACTCAAGTTGTTAGAGCCATTAAGTTCCCAGATCTCCAACTATAACTGAATCACAAGTGTAAAATATAGGTTCAAAGGGAACATACACCGCTTCACTTTGGTCTGATCAGTTCTAGAGCCACTTTCAGTTCCTTTTTAAGGTCTTAAAGACAGTTTATGCTGTCTTTGGCATCATCATTTCAGAATTCTGTTCTTACTTCTCCATATTAAGGACTGATTGCAGCAGCGCAAAAAGGTGACTCAGATGCGCTCAGCTAAAACAAGTACTGCTTTAAATCACTGTGTTTTCAAATCAAATAATGAAGTAATAAAATAATTAAAATTACCCAAAGAGTAGATGTTTGCTTCTGAAGCCTCCAAGTCAATGCCTCTTGAACACAGAAGCGCTTAAGGCTCAGTTTCTAACAGAAATATCTTCCCTATCACATGCATGAAGACTGTTTCTTTCAGAAGCATCCTGTCCCCCCCCACCTGCTGCTGTGCACACGCTGTTATTAGATTAGAATAGCTTTAAACTTCTCCTGGTCTTCTAAAGCGCCTTTTATACTTGTCTATTAGCAGAACTCCAAGAAGCCACCACAATATAAAAAACAAAACTACTTTCCATCCAATCTTGCACTCCCTGATGAGTTTATGCTAGAAATACCAGCTGTCTGAAAACTGGTTTCCCAGTAAGACCCATGTGAAAATTCGCCTCATGAGGCAGGCTACGCACCTGTCTTATTTATCCCTGACTGTATCCTTTTCATCAGCAAATCAAAAAATCACCTAAGCCACCAGGTCCTCTTGGATCACTGGTTTTACAAGCACTAACGTGCAGTCACAAGGTCTTCCGGACAGAGCCTCATCTCATAAATACGGGGTTCTCACTTCCTTATATTGTGTAAAAATCAGAAGAGTGAATATGTGTACATAGGCATAACATGATTTTTAGAAGGAATTCAGAGAATCATACCAAAAATTGGAGATGAGAATATGCTCCAACACTACAGAAAGCCTCATTCTCACCTGGAACTGTTTGATCATGCCACAAAGCCTTAATGGATTTTCAAAAGCTTCTTCCTCATATAAGAAGCAGGTCATGAAGAACTTGCATAAACCTCAGTCAACGGGGTTCTCAAAACACAGCACTTCGCTAGCAGGAATGTAACCACTGCCCTTCAGTAGCAAAGCATGTAAAGAACTCCCCTTTTTTACAACAGGATGATTTTTATGCAGAGACCAGCAAAAAAACCTGATTCAAATGCCAAGCTGGACTAGTAACATCTGTGCCCTCATTGAATCAAATGAAAGAAGAGAAAATAACTTATCTTTGTACACTTTATTCCAGGAGTGACCAACGTGGCATTTTATTTTGGTTATGGACTTCCCTCTCTTAGCGATTTTGATTCTTAAGGACATTTGAAAATCTGGCTTAAGAGCATATATCATTTTTGAAATGAGAGTCAGATCAATATGTATTTTTAAATCAGTCACTTATCTATCATCTTAAGGAGTCAGCACATTGTTTCATATGAAAACCAAGGTCAAGCCCCAGAAAGTTGCTTTATATCAAGCAAACCTTTGTGCTCTTTTCAGTTTTGCAATAATACAACAACGCAAATCTTCACTGAACTGTTTCTGTTACAAAGGAACTTAATCTACCAAGTGAGAATATCTGAAATGGAACAGAATTCTGTGGTCTCGGTGTTTACGCTTTTGAGAACAGAATTATGCTCTCCAAATGTAACTAAGAAGTCAACCAGGCAGACTTGATTACATTTTATTTTAAACAGAAAACCAGAGACAATAATAATTTAAATTTCTCTGGTGTTTCTTACCTTTATTACCAGAAAGACATCTTGAGAGGGATAAGTGATAGAAAAAATGGCAGATCTGGCCAGCGTGGATATCGCAGCAGGGGGCACATGGGGACGAAGCATTCCCTTCATTTGTTCAGAGTTTAAATCAAAGTAGAAATTTTCTGAAATCTAAGGAAGAAATTGAGTAGCCTTAAGCATTAGTTATAGTTTATTGTTTGTTTGTTTTGGTAAACTTTTCATAAACACAACAGACAATTTCAAAATACAAGTGAAAAAACTACCAACACTGTCTCTTTTCAAACCACATAGAAAAAGAAAAACAAAAAGGCCTTTTCGTTAAGAAATCAAAGCAGGACAGTGGGGAAGGAGAAAGGAACTGGAGCAAACAATACACACCACCTATAAAATTTCCTCCACCTCCTGTAGGGTATGCGGTTCCACCACAGGACTAGGAATTACAATTACTATCTGAATTGAAAATATCAAAGTATCAAAACAGAAGACGATCTTTAAGATCGTTCACAGAAAAAGGCAAACCAAAACATCCTTAGGGTGAGATAGTGACTTTTCTACACTGAAACACCAAATCCTTGACCGTATTAAGCTTCAAAGCCAAATCGAATGTGAGCTGGTTCTCAACACCAGAGGTCACCAGAGAACTTACTACACGAGAGAAAAAAAATGGAGTAATGAGACGATAAAATTGGGTTATGAAATGTGATTTAAATATTAAACAAAGTTCACATAATATTCCACATACTCTCATCTACATAACTTAAAACTCAATGCATTAAATTCAAGTCTTAAAGAGATAAATGTCAAAATGCATATTTTTAACATTTTTCTCTCTACTACTGCTAATATCTTGAATTAGGAAAACTAAGAGACTCTTCAAATATTAAATACAGAACATAAATGTATAAATGTATTTTGCATTTCCTATAACTTAGAACTTGAAAAGACTGCTCAGTTTTGTTTTGACTTCAGCAGCTTTAGCATGTATGACTTTCTTGTGCATTATTTAAAATGTTACTTGGACACATACCATGCTGAATCATGAAAAAGAGATTAAGAAAGTCATAAAAACTTAATTTAAATTAAAGGTTTCAGTTACTAAAGGTCTCTCTGGGGAAGAGACTTTTGAAAGCCAAGATTGGACAAAATATATATTCTGATTTCAGGCACTCACATATTAGATAATATTTTTAGAAAAGTGGTTATACTGCAACTGTGTTACTAAGCAGATGAAGAACACACAAGATGGTTTGTGAAATGCCTTCATCGTTCTTCCAACCAATAGTACGTCACTGTCTTCAAAAAGGCTTATTTCCAGAATTAATTCCTCCTCTTTTTTTTTAATACAGGTTTGCAATGCTTCAGTGGAAGTATCATCACTCAAGTAATTAAAAACCTACCTTTTTCTTTTCTTTAACATCATACAAAGCCAAACTTGCAAAAATGGGCTCAATTTCTATTTCAAATCTTAAAAGAAAGAAACACATAGCATCAGTTGGCTTGCATTTTGTAAGAAAGAATAATCCACCCTCTCCCCAAATCCCTCCTGGGTGATGACTGCTCACTGATAAGCCAAGATGCCAGGAACAGCCGAGCCAATGTAAGGGCTCCCTCCTGCTGAAAAGGGATCTTGCTCCCCAATTTTCCCTCCCACTCCTCTCCTTTCCCATTTCCTCTGCATCTCCTCTGCTCACTGCACCAGGATGCGCATGGGTGCTCCCTGGACCTTCTAAAAGCCATTTCAACTCCTTGACCCAACAGGATGGCTGGGATTAGGGTCACAGGACATAAAGCATAGTTCTACAAATATTTTTATCTCCTCAAGTGTTGTCTGAAAGCTAAGCAAGGCAAACTAATAGCTTTCTTACAGGGAGAGGAATTATTAATTGGGATAGCTGGACCACTGAGCTTCTCTGATTACCTTCAGAAGCTTTCCTGTGTGTTAATTTCCTATGCTGACCTCTTGGTAGGGCTAAATGGCCAACCCCTCCTCTCAACATTACTGACCAGAAAGCTCCTTCCTCTGGAGAGTCGGGGACAGTGATTTTGGCAATTGTCAACATTTAACTTTTGTCAGAAAATACCAATAAGCTCAAAGACTCTCTCAGAAAGCTGTCAGTTTTTCAGGGTAACTGTTATCAAGTGGTTTTGCTAACTGAAACACTTCCAATGAAAACACCGACCTACCAAATAGAGCTGAACTTATTTTTAAATCACCTGGGAAGTTAAAGAAATTAAAGAACATTCAAAGCCTGTCCCTACACCAAAGTGAGCAGGGGCTGAAATGCCATTCTCCTGTTTGCTCAGCCTCCCCAGGAAATTAATGCCCAATCTACGGTCCCCCTACACACTCAGACTTGCACAGAGCTCTCAGCTTTTCAGCCTAGAACTCTTCCTGCCAACAGGGAGAACAACATACGGGACCGCATCATCAAACAGGTATTTTCCCCAGTTTTGTAACAAAGGTGAGATTAACCTGAAAATGACCCTGCTTAGGTCATCTTAGCCTTCTCCCTAGGAAAGAGACTCCGCATTACGAGCTTCTTTTTGTGCCACAAACACAGCATGATCTTGGATGCTCACTATTGCAACAGGTCCGGTTTCAGAGATTATTTTGGTACACAAACAAGCCTGTACCTGGGCAGATTTGCTATAAATTTACAGTCAGCAAGAGATGCTTTAAAAGCATTAATTTCCAGCATCTAACTTATTTATGCTACAGATACCATCCTTTGGAGAGGAAGCTCCACTGCTACTGCATATTATGTTGTTCCAGTTCATAAAAGGCCGCAAAATCAGTTCATCTCTACGGCTATATTAGGTCCTGGAGTACTCTCCGAGCAGGAGATATGTCCCACACATATATCTCAGTTATGAGCCGCAATGTAGTCTAACTGGAGCTCTCTAATAAGAAGGGTTGACCTAACTGAGGACACAGAAGATGAATACAGCAGTGTGGAAAATCAGTTTTGTACTTTATTTCTCCAAGGGAATAACAGTAAAATTTTACCTTGTGTTATTAGAGAAGAGTTATAGGCAATGAACCAGCTGCAGGTAACCCTATATTCAGGAGCTCCACTTCATTAAACTTGTTTAACAGGTTTCTATTCCTCCAGTTAATGCTTGCTAAGTATATAAAGTCTTCACTCTTAAAGGGACACAGTCAAGGTTGTTGAGCCTAAACTTCGGCAAATCTTTGGTTGTCTGATGTTTTAAAGCTTAAGCATTTTTAATCATTTTTTTTTTCCCACTTGAACATCCTCATTAGAGAGCTGAACACCAACGACTGGCCAACTTCAGAGCCCTGAACAAGCAAAGCGTGTGTTCTACTAACATGGAAGAGGTATAGCTATAGATGGGCTTACAAGCAACACAGAGAAAAGCCAAGGAAGGTGTACAGTTTCTGTATCACACCACTACAGATAGTATGGAAGATAAAACTGCCCGATGCACAGTACTGCATAACTTATCCTTTATAGAACTAACCTTTAAGCCTATGACCAACCAAACAATGTTACATCCCTTCAAGGGTAATAAACAAGGCGGCAGAGTTACTCCAGACGCACGTGGATACAACGGCAGTTTTAAATTCTCAATTTCTGTAATGCAGCTGTCTGTTGGAGGGATACTTACTTAAGGGACAAACACTTCACCAGGAGTCTTTGGCCAAAGTGTTCTTTGGGTACTTCAGGGACACTAAGTCGTTCTATAGGCTCCTCCTGAAATTCGTCACAGGAACAGCAGTTCAGAGACACGACACTTGTACAAACCACTAATACCATAACGAACTAAACATACGTACCACTTTTTTCTCCTAAGACACTAGCACCAACTTAATGCGAGGTTTACTAGCATGTTGCATTCAGCAGCAGCTATAAATATGCTAAATTAAATGCCTTTAATGTTTCTACATTATGGGGGATTGCATAACCATAAAGGAAAACCAATCTCTAGAAAGTAATATCTATGGCAAGAAAATATGCTAAAAAGCACATGACCCGCAAAATAGCTAAGGTTCTCATGGATATTAAACACAGGTGATCTTAACCCCTTTGAATCCGTGGCAGACTGACAATTTTCACATTCCCTGTATCCTTTGCTTTTTTAGTCTCACCCACATGCATATAGAAATACCTCATCTGGTGCTGGATGTAGTGCAAAAAGCTCCTTATGCCTACTGGACTTCCTCTGGTCTTCATTGTGGTGGTCGATCTCTTCATTGGGGGTTCGGTCCAGTAGGTTTGGGAGAAGGGCATCTGGAAGGGAGTTCTTCAGATCAAAAATACTGCATGCCCAGCTGCCCCGGGGAGTATCGTCAATCGACATTGAACGTCGTTTAAGGTCATCCTGAGATTCAACAAATTAAAAGCAACTTATAATGGGAAAAGGACTGCACTTTTAAAACGCAGCTATAAATTAGGTTTTATGTAGCAAGGTTTTAAAGGTACATTACTTGTTCATCCTGGTAACTGTTGCCATCTGGAGCTTCGTCAGACTCAAAGATCTGCTTGGGGAGCCCCTTTTGCCTCTCCTTCTGTTTGTCTAAGGTGTTGGGATTAAATCCAGTTCCCAGCTTGTGGTATCTGAAAACAAAGTATTTCAAATGTACTCTTAGCATCCTTTTTCACCCCAAACCCAGAAGGAGAATTACAGAACAAACCCCGTATTATCAGTGTGGGTCCTCTCAAAGCATAAACTGCTCTCTGCAAACAGTATTTCCAGTCATCCTGCACTGTAGCTGCGTAATAATCCATCAACCAGTATTCCAGTACTACAATGTGACTCTGTTCGAGTATAAAACAACCCTGGGTGATGTCAAAAGAAGTATTATCAATGGCCAATTAAGGTCACGATAAAACAGGCGATTGTGATGCCACGCTTAAAACAGGCCAAGAACACGGGGATGGGAGGCCAGTGGTTCTGCTGGAGCAAGCACTGACTTGGAGCAGACAGTCCTTTAAAAAGACATACCTTTAAAAACCAAAACACCAACTTCAGGTAGTTCTGCATGAAGCGCAGAAGTCCTGAGCGCCTCTGGAAAGCACGGCTTTCCGACCCCAACTAAAATGAGCATCTTCCGAGAGCATCTTTATAAGCAGAATCGGGTCCTTCAGAGCTTTGCAGGGTGTACAAGCGCTTGCGAGTAAACAGTCTGTCTACTGTGGCTGACGGGATCAGAGCTCTTTGACTCACAAATTTTTGGATACCAAATGGCACTACATCTATATTTACACACACATATGGCCACAGCCACAGTCTCCTCACAATACACACTCTCAGTCAGTTCCCAAAGTATCGCTGGGGTCACGTCTAGAATTAATTGTTCTTATCCTGCCCTGTTACTAAAGTTACCACAGAAGGATGCACAGACGTGCTAGCAGTGAATAATGAAAGGGAGGAAAAGGAGGAGGAAAGCATTTTCCTCGTTAGGTTATAATTCCCAAGAGCTAAACAATATGATGTGTATAATCCTCACCTGGGTGTCTGCATTTCAATCACAGCTCCACCAAGAAGCGTAAATTAATTCTAAATCAGACCTGACTTCAGAGGTGCTTGTGATCACTGCTGCCTTCACTCTGGCATACAGAAATTATGCCGTAAGGCTGAAATTAGAATACGCTGTTGTTTTTTTCAGGCCAGTGAAGAAAACTTATTTACCTTTTCCAATACCATTAAAGTAATCACGGAATGGATGGATTTGACTGCCCCAAAAAACGTTTTGGTTACAAAGAACTGGAGACAGAGGCTGACATAAAGATTATTTCCCCTGGAGGAGGGGAGAGAGAAGGATAGCATGTAAGAAGTCATGTTCTTCTGAACCTAGAAGAGCTGGATTTTGTACCCCCAGAGCTAGCCAAAGCACCTGTAACCATCCAACAGGATGGATTAAGAGAAACCTGTTAGCATCCTTACTTGAAAAGCAATTCAGTCCTCCCCAGCCAGGCTTCGGGTTCTTCCCCTGCTCCAGCAGTAACTCTTCTGTTTCTACCCTGTCCACTGCCATGATTTTATCCAACTAAAAACTGCTATGAATGTTTATGGAAGTGCCTCTCCTCCTCTGAAGGAGCAAGACAACCTCTGACTGTAGTTCAACCACCACTCAGCACACCTTCAACCCGCTCAGGCAACTCTGATGTCTTTAGCTTCAATATCTTCAGTTTCATGCCTTCCCTGACCCAGAACACAACCTGCAGCTGATCTGCACAGGACAGAAAGCTCTGCTGCCTCCAGCTAAACCTCCTCAGCGCAGGAATCACAGTCAGGTATTCCGGATACCAGCAAAAGTCGTTGAGAAACCAAGAGGTGTGCACCAAAGGTCACATTGTCCAAGCCTACTGCATCTTCTAGACTCTGCCCACAAAGGCTGGGAGTTAATAAAACATCTCTCTCTCTCAAGGGTTTCTTTCTGGGTGGGTTTTTTTGGGGGAAGGGGTATGAGATTACAAAACATGCTTTTATTAGGTCATCTTAGCACTGCACAGTGTATCTTCAGCATCCCCTGAAGTGGTTGTCGGGACAACATTAAACCAGTGAATTGTAGCAACTGCCACAAGGGCAGAGCTGTAGCTGTAGCCAAGTCATTTGTAGGTGACGCACATCACACGGATCACTTCCTCCTTGACAGCAGCTCTTGAAGTCATCAGACTTTCAATCATCCGAGAGCGTGTATGTTCCAAATAAAGCTACTCAGAAACCTTCCTGCTAATTTGCATAAATTAATCAATGCATGCACATTCTCTAAACTGTTAACTCATTAGGTAAATGTTGTGCTAGCTCACATATTAACAATTATTTGTTTAAATTATGTACTTTCTTAAAGTCTCTCTGGGCACAAATGAAAACTGCAAAGGGCACCTTATCTATTAGATGATTGTGACTACACATAAATCTTACTTTTTTACAAAATTAATGCAACTTCTCTCTAAAAAGAGCTAAAAAGATACGGAACAAAGAAAGAAACAAATGCTGCAAGTAATTTTACTTGTTTGCATTCCCTAATTTCTCTACCATTCTAAAGAAGCAACTGCTGACTAAAATGGCCTAGATTTTCAAAAATGCCCCTCGGGGTTTTGACGTCTGAGATCTAATTTTCCAAACACAAAGCATCACTTCATCTAAACACAAAGCATCAGTTCAGCTGAGCTGGGCAACTCAAAGCCAGGGCCCGTGGAATCGGTAGCCAGGACAATAATTTGCGAGCCTCCTCATACCAGACAGCCACCCTGCAAAAATTTAAATACGAAATCAAGCTGACAAATACCCCAGGGGAACTCACTTTCTGTTGACAATCGCCCAGTCTTCTGTGTAACTTCTTACACAGTCCCTCACGTGAGGGTCCATCTCACTGTTAAAAGAGTAAAAATAGACAACTTCAAAGTTGTGGACGTGATAATGACTTCTTAAACACACATTAAAAATTTCCACTTCGGTTTGTATTTACTCTTTCAGGCATTTACAGAGAAAAATTCCAGACTTCAAGCCTTGCAGATACTCAAATGCAGAACAATTCATTCCCTTGAGCGAGGTGTCACCCTGTCACCTCCTACCTCTCCTCGGGGACGGCGGACACGAGTGTCCGGCATTCTCTGGGGGTGTACACAACCTCGATGTCATCGGGAGGGAACTCCAGCAAGTCTCGCAGGGGTCCGGACTCCACGGCGATGGGGTGTGTAATAAGGTATTCTTCCAAATCAACCGGCTCCACGGCTTCAGTAAGCGGCACCTGGGAAAAGACAGGCGATGTAAGGGTCTTAAGGCAAAGGGAAAAAGAAGAGTCACATGCACATATTGTACTTTCCTTTTAAACCAGCTCTTCTGCCTTGTTGAGGAAACTTGATCTGACATCAGACGAAAATTAACCCTTACACTGTTAACCTTAGCTAATACACATCACAAAGCTATTTTTTATGTCTTATCTTTTATCTTACGTTTCTCTGGATATTTCTATGATGCATACAACCATCATCTGAAAAAAATACAATTTTTAAGAAAAGATTTTCATTTATTTTCAAGAAATTCATCAGTTTGCATCAGAAGACAATTTTGCACTTTCTTTCCCACATGTATGATTCCGTATTTGTTTTTGCCCTGCTCTGATCACAAAGGGAACCTTCACCCTGATCCAAGATGCAAGAAGCCTCTCCCCCTCGGGCACGGCCCCCAGACAGGAATCCAGAGCAGGGGCTGATTTACCAGGAACTCATGAAGCCACAGAACCCTAAAGACTAACATTATTTTGAATTAAACCATTTCTTTGGGGAACAGGAAACACAATGTTCGTCTACTACAGGTACAAGTTTAACCACTTGTTCTCCCTGATATTAGGACCTTTAGTGCCACGATGTCTCTACCCATGCCAGGAAGGGACACAGTTCTAAATTAAATGCCATCTTTCCTGGGCACAAAGCTTGCACCCAAAGCACAAGGAATGGCTGAAAAAACACACATGCAGGAAAACAGTAGATTTCACTGGCAGTACTGGTCTCACCATACTGAAAAAAAAAACCCAGCTTTTTTTAAATACATGGAAAAAAATTGCATAAGCTGGATACATACTCACATTGCATAACTGTGTATTTTTACATATGTATATTGTATAAATACATATATATATTCTGATATGAGATCATTATGCTATGAGGCTGTACATAAACATAGACATTAAGAAAATGAAAGATTAAAAACAAGTTTTGAGGAACCTGTCTCTGCAGCAGCTGACAGATTTCCTAGAGTTCCCTGGCACATCCCAGCAAGGCTGAGTTGTTTAATATGAGTCACAAAAACACATCAAAATTCAGCAATTTTTCTCTACTACTTCCTCTTTCCTGTCATCCAGAAGATTTCTGTGGGACAGGGAACTATCCTGTAGGCTTGTCTTCTGTTGGAGATGACTTTAAGAAGAACTGCTGAAGTTGTAAATGTGCTTCTCCAAAAAATTGCTAATCCAATTCCAAATTCCAGTTTTGAAATCTCTATTGCCAGAAAGTTATGAAAAGAATCAACTTTTTATTCAAGGAAAAAGACTTGGCTGACACAGAGGGTATTGAAAGAATGTCTCCTATTGCAGCCAACTTCAATGAATACTCCAATTTTCTTAAAATACAGAAGGCAAATCTTTCAGCAGAAAAACGGCGTGGCTCCAGTGAAGTCAGGTGAGTTGGACCAGGTGACTACACCACATAAGAATCAGGTCCATCGAAAAGATATGATGTCTAGAAACTCAGTATTTAGTTCTGCAGTTTAGGTTAAAAGGTACAGATTAATTTCTGTGTAATGAAATGCACCGTCATCTATTTAACTCTGACCCCATAACCTTTTTTCCCCTTCTAATCCCGAGCTCTTGAAATTAACTTAAAGCATGTGAACTCCTTGGAGAACTTTTGAAAATACAAACCAGACACTCTTAACTGTTTTCATCACTGCAGAGCTTGTCATTGCTCTTTCCCACGTTACAGTTCACATGTCATCACCTCACCCTATCTGTTTCTTGCGTACGGATAGAGCAGCTTCACTTGGCACCAGAGAACTGACAGAACGCGCAGCAGCGACGTGTGACAGTTTATTGAGGAATTGCTAAGAGTACAAGCCTTTTTTTTCAGAAGACCTATTTTCACAATACTACTGCTACTTCGCCTCCAGATAGTCCTTTCCACCGATAAACCTCAAACCTAAACCTCAAACCCAAACCTCAAACCCAAAGAAAAGTAAGAACCCAGAAATGGAGACTCTTTGCAAATGAAGATAAAAATAACAAAATCACTGGGGAAAAGCCACAGAGGCATTTGGTAACAGAGGTGCTGGGAAAAGGCCCACCCTCTGGTCCTCTTGTGGCCAGTCCTTGCCCCAGCCAGGCAGCTCTGCGCTGGGCACTGAAAGCACCACCACTGGAAGAAGGCCAGAGGGTTAAGGCAGCCTCAGAGGGTGACTTCAAGCTGCTTAACTGACCCTATTTTTAAGCCTTAACATTTTAAGACTTACTTTTCCCCTTCCTGCTGAGCTCTCTTCCACACTGGCAGCTCCAGAGACGGCACCTTCCAGTGCTCATCAAAATGGAGCTGACCATGCAAGTGAAGTGGGCTTCAATCCATATGAACTCATTTCACAGAATCATAGAACCACAGAATGGTTCGGGTTGGAAGGGACCTTAAGATCACCCCCTGGGCAGGGACCCACTAGACCAGGTTGCTCAAAGCTCTGTCCGACCTGGTCTTGAACACTTCCAGGGATGGGGCATCCACAACTTCTCCTGTGCGTCTCCCCAGGCTAACAAAGAGGAACCTTTTCCTGATCCCCTCCGCTCCTTCTAATCCCTTCATCCTGATAAACATCAGAAAATTACAACAGAGAAGGAAAAAAAACTCTGCAGAGATGAGGGGGACACGCAGGACCGAGCAGGCACAGGGCAGAGACCACCACCGCCCAAGACGCACCATGTTTCCCCATTCCTGACATTCTACATCTCCAATGTCACTTGTCCAACAAAAGGCATTGTAACCTACTGGAGCAGAGATGAAGGAACTGGCTACCTAGCTATAAAACACCTAGTCCGGAAAGGCGGGCAGTGCTTAGGGGGCCAGTTCTGCTCTCCGGGGGTTTCCAAGCCCTTCGTTCATCTCAGGATTAGGCCCAAGGTTGCACTTCACAATTTTCCAGTTTGTCTCCTCGGATAACTATTGTACCATGAAGATGTAAACAAACATAAAAGTCAAACCCAGAAGCCTGTATTAGACTCACCATCTGTGCAGCCAGAAATACTGTCTAGCACCTGAGTAAACAGGCCAAACATAAATTCATGGTTATGAAGAGGAACTACCTCATGTCAGACTATTGGCAGATAAAAGGCAAGCACATTATTTTAAGCTTTAGATATTTGTGGGGGAAGAAGTGATGAAAGAGGAGGAGGAAATAAGGATGAACGAACGCACCAAAAGGAAAGTGAACCCAAATGGCATCCCAGTGTCTGAACTGAACCACGACAGCTCCTCTCATGGCTCTCACTGCTGATGCCTTAACCTTTCCTCCATCCCATATCCCTCTGAAGTTGTGGATGAGCCCAAGAACAGATACAACATACAAGGGACTATTCCCGTGTTATCTGCAACCTGGCCAAAATCATCTGAAATCATCATACGAACCCATCAGATCAAATGCATGCACCGAAGGAGCTGGATGAGTTCAGATAAAGACCAGTTATCCATCCTCATCCCCCCAGCCTCACCACTGACCGAGAAGCAGAACCTGCTCTACCATCTTGTCTCTGAGTCTCCAGGCCCAGTTCACCTCCTCGTAGCACCAGGAAAAATAACGAGGCACCCAACAGCCCATTCCCCAGCCTTGTAGGACTGTGATACTTTATCAGTTTACAGAAGTCTCCCCCCAATCCTTGTGCACCCCTCTGACTTACAGCAGATCTCCAGATAACCACAAGAATAGAAAGTCCCACTTTCTGCTGCACACTAGAAGGTGTTGACGTCTGCTGATGAGGGAAGAGCCGAGGAGCTATCAAGCTGTCCTCTCCCCCAGCCCTGCTTGCTGGCAGGCTGCAGACACCCATCTTCAATGCAATCATCATCCCGCCTCCAGGAAAGGCCTTTCCAGTTCCTCCCAATAGCTCCAAGGAAGCAGCAGTAGGTGCCTCCTCCACCAAATGCAGCCGGTTTTTCTTCATCACTTCCAAAGGCACGGTGAAAATTTCAGTCAAGTATTTGCAAACATGCAGTCCAGCTACCAACCGGCTAATAAACCTAACGGGGGGAATACTGGAGAGTTACTGTAAGAAATGATTGACAGCATGTCCATTTCTTCCAAGAAGAGCTTATTAAGGCCCTCCAGGAACAGAAGCTGTACAGGAGCTCTGACCATCTTCCAGACCAGCACTATGGAATAGTCTGAATTAACAGCAAAGGTGTGCAAAGGAAACCTGCTCCCAGAATCACAATTGCTGCTCTTCTAAAAAATACTCTTTTCGTTTCGTGCGAGTTGTAACTGCAGATTTTGGACAACCGTGCAGACAATCCCTTAGCGCAGTTTTCACTCAGTCTCTATCCCAGGATCGGCCGCTGCCACCTCACTCAGGGCAAGCACGATCCTGGTGCCATTAAAATGAATATAACTGCACAGGGAGAAAGGAGCCGCTGGGTATGAGTAAGAGGGGCATCACCTGCTCCCTGCCCACGGAAACACCAAACACAACGCACTGATAAACTCAAAGTACAGAGGAAATCAAATCTTTTTTTTTTTAACACTGACCCAGCCCAATTACCCCAAATTAAACACATCACTCGCAAATAACGACTCTGCATATATGTCCTTAGCCCAACCACAGACACACGCTCTGTCAGCCTAACTGAGACACCAGCCTGACTGATCTGGCTTTATATGAACTGTTTAACACAGGCGTTCCGTCGGAGCATCCCTGTCGTTGCAGTTATGGCTCTCAGCAGCTGCATTACCAAACCCTATTTCAAAGGTTTACAGCTCTCCTGCAAGAGGGACGGTCACGCTTTCTTCTTCAAGGCTGTGTTATTCTTCACTGTTATATCCCCTTAAAAGCTTGAAAATAAAATTTCGTTTCCTATCGACTTTGTCCTTCTCTAGACAGCAAACATTGTATTTTGCTGTAGTTTTAGTGCGCCGCGAGCCGAAACATGTCTCCATCCTATTTATGCCCTTCTTCTGAGCACCCACCTGTATCATAGAATCATAGAATGGTTAGAGTTGGAAGGGACCTTAGAGATCATGGAGTTCCAACCCCCCTGCCATGGGCAGGGACACCTCCAGTAGAGCAGGTTGCTCAAAGCCCCATCCAGCCTGGCCTTAAACACTTCCAGGGAAGTGTTTAAGGGAAGTGCTTCTGTTCACTTACAGAAGAAGCATCTGCACAAACCTTGCAAGAGGGGACATGGCATAACTCCACGGAGGGTAACACAAACCCCCAGTTACTTTGGCCAAGCATCACATCCAAGGGCTCCAGGAGAAAGGGCTGACACGGAGGGACAGCTACACCCAGGGCACCACGCTGCAACGCTCATGGCTTATTCCACCCCACCAAGGAAGCAAAAAACAAAATGCAAAGGGCAGATTTGCATTAGACCTGCTCTGTCACGGGATTCCTGAGAACAGAGGGCTGCACCCAGCTCCCTCGTGCACAGAGCAGCGCCCTCTGACAAGCAGGACTTCCCGGGTGCTGCAGCGACCAGGAGTTTGCCAAGGAGGTGCTGGTCCTGCTCAAGGATGGCAGCAGAATTGGGCAGGGCAAGGGGATCCAGACGGCAGCAGGGCTGCCTCACTGGCAAAGGCCATGGGGATGCTTGCCACAGAGTCACTTTTCCATCATGTTCAAGAAATGACCACAGGATAAGTATTTAATTAGCATGCCATTTAATGAGGCATCCTTACGTGCCCTTGCCTGAAGAGCCTCCCCCTCCAGTTTGCTGCCTTACTGAACCAGTTACACCTACACTGGCACCCAAAGACTAAAGGTCTGCTCTCATGGGCACTCTGCAGAAGCTCCGTAAGGGATCACAGCAGCAACTAGGGCAGAAAAAGGGACAATTACGATCTCCATCTCACGGATACCGACTGAAGCGCAGAAGAAGCCCTGTGCAGATCACTGCTGTGTGCTCTAATGTCCACAGGCATTCAGGTTTTTGCTGGAAGCACTTTAACCTACCCTTTCCCTACAGGAAGAGCTGGGCAGAGGGGATACTTCTAGGTCCTGTCCCAGATGTTTGCTGCCTAACTCCCACGTGTCATACTGAGCATCACAAGTAGCCTTGTGGGACCCACTCTAAGCAACACACTGATCCCAGCAAGGATTTGGCAGACTCCTCCAGCCGGCGTCTGCCAGCACAGCCACAAAAATCACATTTCCTTCTCCTTCCCTCACCTCTGCCCTCCCAAGATGCATATTCTCAAGGGGAACCACAACAGCATTTTAAATGGTTATGACGTGACAGCTTGGCAGGATGCATCTGGCAGGACAAGGCTTGAACCCAAGCTGCTTGTGGCCCAATCCAAGACCAATTTTCCTTTTATCTAAAATGAGATGCATAATTCCCAAGGGCAGAGACCCAGTCTCCGTGAGGATCGCAGCACAATTTGAGGCCCTGTCAAAACGACAATGGCAAAGACTAAAAGGTTATACCTCCTGCCTCCTGTGTGGGAGTGAAATTCCCTGCGAGGCCATGATAAGAGACCTTGAAAAATTAACCTTGCAGAGCTCCTCATCACAGGGAGGATCCTGACTACTATTTTTACTTGGTGGCTAAGTGCTTCTTCAAAATCAGGGTGATATTTCTTGCCGATTCTGAAAGTAGGACAAAGTTCCATCTTAACTTCAATACCTCCTTAAATATTAAACAATTTATAATGTGCTAAAACTGCAACAGATTGCACCAAAGCTTCAAATTCTAAATTAATACCAACTTCCCACCCACTGCCTCCCTGGGCAAAGTCTTAGAAGGAGGGAAGAAGCAGATTAACATTTCAAAGCTGAGCCCCAGCCTTCTCTGAGCTATCGCTAGGTCTCCAGGGCAAACAGTCACTTCCCTTGTTGAGCCGTCAGGAATGCAGATGGCCTGTTCTTGCTGTGGCAAAATCCCGTCACCCTTAAAGGGATACTGGTATCTCAGGGAACTGCAACAGGAGCCAAATCTGATGTGCCCTGGGAAGGACTGGGTGTAAAACTGAGAATACAGGAAATGTAACACACTGAAAAAATATAGTATTTTCAGGCAAGTTAAATAAGGTCATGGTTTAAAGAAATACATTTGCTAAACAGAGGCATCAGATTTCTCTTTAAGTGTGAACTACAGGCCATAGTCATTCTAAGAGGTTTTGAAACATGAGCGGTGCAGTAGTAACCACTGACAATGCTCGAGTAATTAAAAAACATGTTTTACTTGCATAAACTACATTTGGTTTCACCTAAACTCTTGCTCCAAGAACGGTCATCACCGGATCCAAATTCTAATCACGTATTCGTCTATTGCCATCACTGCATTTCAGGAACCCCATACCCCTAATTTCATAAGCCTGACGACTGCTGAGCACAGAGAACTCCTGCGTTTCATTTTTTTGGCTGCATTTATAACTCACGGAAATGTGCAAACGAACCAAGGAGATTCCTAGGCAATCTCTGCTTTTCATCAACCACAGACAGCTACCAACCCTCAACAAGGATGACACCTCCCCAGCCATTACCTCCACACACATCCATGCGTACTGCCTCTGGAATGCAGTTCCATATCTCCTGCTCTGCTCTAGCTCTTATTACTTCTTTTGCGTGGCGTTTGAAAAGAGGTAATTACTACAGAGAATAGCTGATAAAAGTCCTTCATTTCAAATTGTAAACCTGCCACAAAAATTTCCATCAGCATTCGCTGTTAAGACAAAAATTGTTTTAGAAATAGTCTGAAGCCTCCATTTTTAAGATCTCAGAATGTTAAGTTCTGGATTCTTTTTACAGACAAGCCCAGTGATCTGTGATGTATGTCAAATCCATGTAATGTCACAGAGCTTGGGGAAAAAAAGCCTCTAATGAAAGGAAATATTTGTAATATATACATTTGTAAATATACCTACCTAAAGAAGGATCCTACATGTAACAAGTAAGAGCCAGTCACAAAACCTGTGAGATGCTTTATGTACAAATATTGCTAGGTTATTTGCTATTATAACTGGTTGCTAATGTAAGAAGCCATCTGAGTATAAAAATATTAATATTAATCAGAGATTAATTAGTTATTGGGGAATACTAAAGCAATTTCTCACCAAACCCTGAAAGACACAAGTTATGCCTCTGAGGATGGGTAAGAAAAAAGACAGTATCTTCTTTGATGACTAAGAATCATGTAACTTCACCAAGAGAGTATTTGAAGAACACAAAGACTTTGATACAGAAAACACAAGTGCTGAGACTGATCTGCAAGACCTACCCTCTGATAAATCGCGCCAAAACTGAGAGCGCAGAGACTGAGACAACGAAAACATCAAAGCTCCATTATTAAAGAAATGAAAAAGCGAAAGAGTTTGAGCAGAGACCGCAGAAAAATCACAGACTTCCCACTTTTGGCAGAAACACTACATCAGATCAGCGGAGACAGATGCCTCCAGACCCTTAGAGTCCACATGGTGGCTCTGGACTGTCTGAGCTGAACTGTGGTAACCACGAAGGTGCGTGCCCTTCTGAGTGGAAAATACTTGGCACAGTCAAATAGCAATTATCAGTGGATGATTTATCTAGCATATAGATTAACCAGGAGACACATGAAGATGCCAGAGCTGGTGTCGCGGAGAGCTGCCTGTGCTATTTAGCTCAGGAGCCGCACAAGAGGAGAGCTGAGGTGGTTTATATACGTGCTGGGATGAAGAAATTACTGCGTCTGCCACATTCTGGGGAGCAGAGCTTCACCTAACAAACGACACAAGTCCGAGTCACCTTTGGGCATAGACAGTCCCAATGTCTCTGTGCACCCGAGCAGCCCTGCCTGTGAGAGCAATGAGCCCCTGCAGTGGCACAGCCACCACAGAGCAAGGCTCAGCCCATGGACCAACACTCTGGGGACCACAGTGGACCTCCAGCCTCCAGGCACAGAATCACAGAGGTTGGAAGGGACCTTCAGAGATCATCTCGTCCAACCCCCGCCCAAAGCAGGGTCACCCAAAGCAGGTTGAACAGGAACACGTCCAAGAGGGTTTGGGATCTCTCCAGAGAAGGAGACTGCACACCCTCTCTGGGCAGCCTGTTCCAGGGCTCTGGCAGCCTCAAAGTAAAGAAGTTCTTCCTCATGTTGAGACAGAATTTCCCCTGTGCCCATTGCCCCTTGTCCTGTCACCAGCCACCATTGAGAAGACACCTCTTACCACCCACCCTTTAGATATTGCTCAGCATCAATGAGATCCCCTCTCAGTCTGCTCTTCTCCAGCTGAACAGCCCCAGGTCTCTCAGCCTTTCCTCAGCTGAGAGACGGTCCAGTCCCTCATCATCTTCGTAGCCTCCACGGGACTCTCCACACGCTCGCGTGTCCCCTGACACAGGTTTACTGCTTCATGCACTCCCACAGCCAGTACCAAAGCACATTCCTCCTGCTCTTCAGAGCCTTCCGAGCAGCCAGAGAGATGAGAAGGAGCAAGTAGCTGTAATTCAGCTTCATCCTGAAGTGCTGGTCTTCCAGTCCACTCCTGCTTCCTGGGACCATGGCAGCATAAGCGCGTAAGATGGCAGACAGAGCAACAAGGACTTGGACTGAAAATCTTTACACTGTCATTCGAATCTAGTATTAAATTTTTTTTTTTGCAGTTTAGGGTATTAGCAGCATTTCCACTAAACATGTTTGTTTATGCATTTTATTCCAGAACAAAGATGCATCACAACTAACTTTAATAAACAAGGAATAGCCTTTAATGGCATTTTTAGATTCCGAGTATTTATTAACAGGCCTGTCACGAATGCTTTGTTTAAGTAACTGAATTTACTTGGTATAATAGCATTTAGTTAAGATTAGATATCTCTGCTAATGTATAAACTGTTTAAGTTATTGCAGATAAATGAGCCTCAGCAACCTTTCAATGGATACTGGATTCACCGACTTAACACACAAAATGCTTGGGACCTCTGAGACAGGACTCACTACTGATTTTAGAGCAGTTTTCATTTACTAACGAAAGTGCCTTCACCAGAGCAGAGTTAACTGAGTAATCCCTAATGGGAGGAGGCAGGGAAGAGGATGTGGATGCCTCTCCCATCCTCCCCTCTCTGATGAGGATAGACCAGTCAGCAAGGCAGGGCAAAACCGCCAGGAAATACATATAATGGGAGTCACTATTAAGCCTTAATCAGCTTTGAGAGAGCATTAAGACTTGGCTCATTTTCCTTTTCATTTTAGTGATTTTGGTGATAAAATTACTTGGCTCTGAACACTTCAAAACACCCTTTTCTATGCCACATAGGATGCTGTCATGTTTTCCCTTGCAGTGTTTTCCATTCATTTGCACAAATTATCTTTTCTTCTCCTTCTAAATGATGCTAAAATAAACAATGAAAATATACAAAGGAACCTATATTCTCTTATTGAATAATTAGATACTATCTTTGAACACACAACCAAAGCCTGACATCCAATAAATCCAAGACAAAGCTTCAATTAGCCCAGATAATGCCCGTAAACCCACAGTGCTTTACAAAGATATGTAAATGTCAGCACCTTTATTTTATATCCAGAAAATGGGAGTGCTGAAAGCAGACATGGTCAGATCACATCATGTCCAAGAATCCAGACCCCTTTATTCCCAGACTAATTAGCATCTCTTATAACACTACTCCTCCTTATACTAACATTCAACACTGCCGTAACATACACCAACGGAGAGGATGTATTACCCCTAATCCTTTGGAAACAGCTGTGATTTTTCTGTAGAACCACTTAGTATACAGTCATTCTGCTTATTTGCGAGTTCTGTGAAAAGCTGCTCTTCTAATTAAACTATGCCTTTAAAGATTTAAAAAAAAAAAAAAAATAATATTTTCTTAGGAAAAAGAAATCAAGTTTTGGACAATAACCAGAAACACTTCAAGGACTATCTTTGGCACTCAAAAGTGAAGTACTCAGAAATCCAAGATTCTGTAAGTCTTTATCAAATTTGAAAAACATAAATATCATTAAGCAACAAAAGGTGCTGAATGTAGAACACCACACAGAAACAGCTGGGCTACAACTGAAGACAGGTCCAGACACCTAGTGATTATTTTCTGTCCTTTGATAACATCATCTGCCCTCCTAAAAGGGAGGACAGCACATGTAGGGGAAAAAAACAGAACACAAGTCCATTTGCAGGTACAAACCAAAACTCTGCTCTTCCTACACCAAGGCAGCGTAAGAAGCAGCCATTAAACAGCAAATCAAGGAATTCAGAAAGCTTTGGGTCACTTAGTAGGTAACTCATGCTAATCTCTGACAATCCATAATCTGGCTTCATCCAGGTAAAACTACTGCAGAGTTTGAGAGAGAGGAATCAGCCTCTGCGATGCTGCAGCGTCCAGCAACGAGCAGAAATGAGCGGTGCAACAGAGGGTGAGCAGAGAGAGTTAACGAGCATCATAGCACAAGGAGTTGCTCATAGAAAAAATAAACTTGGAAAGAAAAGAAAGTAGTTAGTCACGAGGGACTATAATAGCCCATAGTAAACAGTCCGGTTCACCAAATAAACAAAGCGAATGCCCCGTCCTGCAAGATGCTGGGGAATTGTTTGAAAGGAAGTGCGAGCTCTCCGCTCTCAGTGCATTCAACCCGTGGGTTTGGTGGCCCCAGCTCCCACGAGGGAATACTGAACCTCTCCATGCACCGAAGATGAACAGGGCACGTGGTTTACAACCCAGACACGAACAGCAAGGTGCAAACACACACTCCATTTACCAGTGGATTTAGAGAGACTAGCAAAAGTAACTTCAAAAAATTAAATCTCCTTCATTTGACTCTAAGACTTCACCAGCTCCTATTTCTCAGTAACAAACTGTCGGTGCCTTCTGTCCCGGATTTCAAAAATAAAAGCTCGGTGCAGTGAGGACTGCATCCCAGTTCGGCACGTTGGATTATACAGGAAAAGCCTCTGAAGGCTTGGGACCTGTGTCTGTGGTTTGAGAAATGTGCAATTAAAATCAGCTGCACCTAAAGCGGCAGAAGGGTGGAGGCTGACAATAATAAACCATGAACTCCTGCAGAGCCCTTTGAAAGCAGCATCTTCTCCCCAGCTCCACCAAACACTAAATTAGAAACAGTTCTGGCAGCACTTGGTCTGCTGCTCGTGAAGCAAAAGGGAAGAGACTTGCTAAAATTCAGCTGACAGGTTTTTGCATTTATCCTGGGTTCAACCACAGGCGAGTCTGTTGGGTGTGAGAAGTCCCTGCGCTGGCTTCAGTCAACAAGAAACAAAAGGCCCAGCCAAGCACAGCACAGAGAGCCCCTCATTCACAAAAACACACATTTCTCCATAAAAATGTCTCCATTGGACTGCGTGCGATAAGACTCTCAGACGAATTTCCATAAGCAGCTACTGTTGGCGACTGTCAACAGAGAATCAGTGTGGACCTTATCTGGATCATAACCATCTGTGGAAGAGCAAGGTGCACCGGATAGGAGAGACCACATCTGCATGATCATTAGAACTCCTCCAGTTCCACGCTGCACACTCAACTTGCTGCCATTGTGGAGATACGTGAAACTCAATCACACAGCATTACTGAAATATCCAAACACTTTAGCATAAATTCCCTATTTAAACTCACACTTATGTGCCCACCTCTAGGCTTTCAAACCAGTATGGCTGCACAGAACTGCCTTCTATTTCTTCTCTGTGAAAGTGTACTGACACACAAACTTCTGAACTTTTCCAGAGCAAACAGCTATTTCAGCTTCACAGCAGTAATGCTCTCTCTCTGCATAATGTTTGTTATCAAACCAGGAGAGGCAGGCACAGCAGACTCTGACGGATGCCTAAGGGAGAGAAATTAACCCCAAATTCAGTACAAGCGAACCGCTGTCGTATTATGCAGCCTCAGGATATAGACTCATGACTTAACTAAATATACTTTTCCTACAGACTGTCTCCTACAGACCACTGCTCCATGTTAATCATGCTTCTGAAGAGCATCTCAGCTCAGCACAGAATTCAATATGACAAACTAGGAGCTCATCACTTCAACCATCACGCAACGCGGTCTGATAGGAAAGGCTCGGAGCCTGCTTCCAGGCAGCATGACCTTTTCCAGGATTTGTATAGATCCTTGCATATATTTACTAGAAAACACAACAGCAACAGGATAACGAAAGATAACAGAACTGAAGACGGGGCTGACAATACTGTGCCCAACAAATCCTGCATCAAGAATTAGATGTGAAGATCAACAGGACTGAAGCTTCGAGCGCGCACACTTTGATGATGGCGGAATGGAAAAACCTTAGAAATAGGAAGAAAAAGTGGAAGAGACAACTCAGAGCAAAAGGAGGTGATACAAGGAAAAACAGTTATCAAAAATATGGCTGGCTTGAAGAGGTACACAGAAGAGATCTTGTTTTATGAAAGCCCTGGGGAGCAGAGAGGCAATTCAGCCAACTTGTTCCAAGACGAAACCACATGCGAGACCAGTGAGGCACAGAAGCTGCTGGGATGGACATCCAATGGGCCCTTCAAAAGTAGGTGTCTATTCCTCAGCCATCCACTGCAGCAGGGAGGTGGACTCAAAGACCCTGAGTGCTCCATCCAATGTACGCCACTAACAGGGGGTGTCCCTCCCTATCACCTAATACTGGATTATGCAAAAGACCATGCAGAACTGCCAAGTCAGGGCTTTGCTTTATCATTCCCCCACCCCTACAGAGCATCGCTGCAATAAAGCATTAGCCCTGGCCACACCGCTCTCATTAACCCCTCCTCCTTCCTGCTCACTCACCATTAAGACAGGGGACAGAGCTGACAAAGCCAGCCTTCTGCTCTCCTTGTACTCACACAGCCGATGCAGAGGGAAATGACAGGAATTCCAGCCCTCCGCAATCCCCAGCGACTCTGGCACAGCCGGATCTCCTTAAAGATGAGCTTTCAGCCTGCAGCGAAGTCATTCTTCTAAGCTAGAGGTCAACTTAGTCTTGGAGATCCCTTTTGAGATGATACTAGCTCCAAGGGCGCATTTGTGCTCTGTCTGAGAAAGCTTTAACGTTGGAGATTGAGCAAGACATGAAATGAGGCAACTCTACAGGACCCTACTCCAAAACCAGAGAACTCTTGTAAACTCACACCACTTGTACAGACTATGAAATTCAGGGCACGTTTCCAGTACTGCCTGACCTAATCAACTCTCTTGGAAGAAAACAAGATGCTATAATATTTGTTTTCTAAGTTGACTGCTGCAAAAGAAAAACTGCTATGACCCAAAGCAACAACCCAAATCAAAGGAACACTTCCAAAAATACAGCTCCAGCCTGAAAAAGTTTGCCGAAGTCGCGAAATTTTCACCATCACACTGAATAAATTTTGAAGGTTATTGGTAGGCCATGCAAGAAATCCTGACTTCATGATTGTGGCAACCTGGCCTACACATTTCAGCTGCTCTTAAAAGTGGACTGTAAACTTGTAAGTAAATATACATTCCTGAGGAATAACCACATCCAGCTTTCACAATAACATTTAAAATACCTCTGAAGAGTAACGAGTTGCTGTGGTCCCACTCAAGAGTGACAAGAAACACAAGAAAACAAGCTTCCTGAAGTGCATGAGCTTGCAAAGAGCTCTTCATGGAGAGAATCACACACACACATGGAATTCAGTGCCCACTCCAGGCTGTTCTGGGATAAAACAACTAACATCTGGTCAAGGGAGCCCCTTCTCCTACAAAGATTCTGCAGAAACACAAATTGCCAGCCACTCCAACTGGTTTGCAAGATGGAGACCTCCAAAATTAGCAGGTTTTTTGCATGGAATTCTTTTCCTCAGTGTTACCAGGGCCACTCAGGTCAACAACCTGTCAGCACTGCAATTTCTTTCCAAATGGTAATCAAAATAACCACACGCATCACCTTCAGTCTTCCACGTTCCAAGCATTACTTACAGTTGTGTGATGAGAGACGCTGCCTCCAATATTGAGGTTTTTGAGAAGCTGGGGAGACCCTCCATACTGTCCTGAGATCTGCTTCCTGACTTCAGCAGCTACAGTTCTGAAACGAGACAGGGACAAGACCATTATCTCTGTAAAAGAATTGCAGTGGAGATGATATATCAAATAGGCTTTATGCTGCTGCTGGAATGAAATCAGATACTTAGGTTGAAATGAGAGTGTCACAGGCGGCGAGAACAGACCTTGTATATTAAATTCCCGGAGAATCACAACATTCTCGCAAGGCTGCATATACACGTTCTTAACAGCAATTACATATTTTTTTCCCTTTTGTGAACTGCTCTTTTGTGCACATCTGTGGCAATAAAACGCATGTGACACTGAGCACAAATAAACTTGTTCCCAGCAGGCTCTTTCCAGTTCCTCCCAAGGAAAGCTCTCCTCCAGCGCTCTCCGCACCCCCCAGCAGTTCCAAGCCCGGTCACACATCCGCTCCCTCATTTTCATCTCTTGCCTATTTTTGGTTTTTACAGCCACAGAGATGAGGACCGGCAGCCACTTTCCACCCAATATCCAACCCCTTCAACACCCAGCTCAGGGACAGGAAAGCAGTCCCACACCAGGTGGGGTGAAACGTCCAGGGAACAACACACGGGGAGCAACCAACTGGCTCAGAACAAAACACCGTCTCCCCTTTCACGTAGGAAAGGTAGCGGTGGGAAGATGGTGACCAGCAGAGGGGACACACAACATACTGGCTGGCAGGGCACAATGCCTTAGGGTCTCTGCCAGAGAGAAATCCCACCAGTGGGCAATTTTTCTTACCAGGAAGGAAATACTGATCATCAAAGACTGTCTTAACGAACGGCCGTGGGTCAGGCACCAACACAACCATCCATGGTGCTCCATCTCATAGCCCAGCAGCAAGCTGCAGCTCACCTCTGCAACCAAGGTTTTAAGTACAGTGGAAATGGTTTTGTTTCCAAAGCAAACAAAAAGCCCAGGTTCTTTCCAAAAAAACAGCATTTTGCTGAGAAGCTGCTGACTAGCCCTGGTCCACAGGACCTCACCAACATGAGGGGGCTCTTCTCCAGGAGTCAATGCCCAATTTATTAGCGACAAACCCGCTCCCAAGTGTCATTCACCGCATCGCAGAGCTGTGGCCCGCTCTGTCTCCCAGAACAAAGTCCCAGCTCCAAAGAGACAACAACCAGTGCATAACATAGATGATGAGGCTGCAAGGACACAGGACTGTGTATCAGGGTGATTTTTTTTTCTGCCATATCAGCAATTTTTGCGGGAACAGCGTCATGGCTAACAGACTCATTCCCGATCTCGCTCAGGGGAATGCGCTGTCTGTCACCACGGGGCACGGGTGGCTAAAACCCTGTCAAGTAAAGATGGTTAAACCTCCCCTGAGCAAAACCCTGACATCCAGGTGGGGTCCGAGCTTCAGAACTGCTGCAGCAGTGAATGCCGGTGGGCAGGAACGGGGGTAAGGTGGAGGCAACTGATGTCAATGGAAGAGAAGGGAACACTAAAAGGGAACTAGCTGGGACAACCAAGCCTACCATGGAGAGCAGATGTTTCCTCAGGCCAGAGGATGGGAGTAAGATTGGCTAGAGGAAGCATTATTTTGTCTTGTAAAAAAGTGGACTGCGGAAGGGAAAAAAAAAGTTTTATGTATTCTGGCTGCAAGAAATCATTTTGCTTCATGTTTGCCTTTATCCACGGGAGACTATGTTTTCACTTCTGGAGGGTGGCTCCTGCAAGCAGACCAGCAGCTCCTGCTGGGGACAAACAACATTCAGGCTGCCTGACTGCCCTCGGAAAAACCATCTTCCCTGCTCCCACCACGTGCAGGGACACACTCACACACACACACACACACGTGAGAACACACCATGCGCACTGCTAGCATTTATAGGAAAATTTGGAATGTATTAAAATGGCTGCTTGGCATGGAAAACACTAGGCATCTGTGGCTGATGGGATTTAAAACCCTGCCCCCCGGGTTGCAGACGATCTCTGCTTTAAACCCGATCTCTTCCTCGGTGCGTGTTTTGCGCAATCCCTGACCGTATGCAGCAGAGAGCCCCCCCCTGCACCACGGGCAGGAAAAATCAGAAACCACATTTCGCCGTGCAGCAGAAGACAGGAAAAACTAAAAATCTTTCCCCATTTTCAAGAGGCATACATTGTTTCCAGATGGAAAGCATAGCCAGAGGAGGAAACCCATGCTCAGCTGTGAAACCACAGCCGATGCCTGGCCACGTTACTCAGCGCTGCTCCTTCTGCATGCGGTGGCTCCTTACGAACCTGGGACATGTTCTGTGGTAGATTCCAGAGGGGTTCTCTCAGTCCTTTCTTCTCTGGATGTTGGCCTCAGCCGGGCGGCTCTGCAGCGGCGGGGAGCTGTGCTGTGTTTGGAGCACAGCCTGTCAATACACCCTTAACTCCAGCCACGACTGCGCTTTACCCCAACGTGAAGCAGAAGCAAGCCAGGCTGCCATTACAGCAGTGCTTGGGGGCACTATGAGTTTGCACGGATGCTATCACACTGGCCGACATCAGCCCCGCTGAAAAGCTCATTAGATGCAACCGGGGAAGAAACGTGGTAAAACAAAAGGGTGGCACTGATCAGCATGGCTTCTGACCATTGGTGGCATCTCCATGTTCCTTCCATGAAGGACAACCACAGAAAGTCAGAACTGAACGACCTCCAATTTGACCAAGACACCATCATTACTTTCAAGTCTTAGCGGTCCCACCTCTCTAGCTCTCACAATTTCCAATCAAACCTCTCCCCACCTGAAGCACCTGGCTACCGTCTAAACCTCGAAATTCCTGAGTGGAGTCTGCAGGACTTACTACTGCCTACTCCAAGCCTGCAGTCTAACCCTCAGCTGTTGATGGCTACCTTTCTGTATCACTGCACTCACACACATATTGAACACCATTTCCCCTACTGGAAAGCATCATGCTTCTGACATTTAGAAACCATCTTCTCATGTAATCTATCACCAAGTGCATTTATGGGTAATCTATAGCCATTTGGTTTTGTGCCAACACCATCAGTTAAGTTCAATACCCCTCCTCCCTTCCTTCCTACTTGCAAGGTATTCACAAAAATCAGTTGGATCCCCCTCCCAGCCTTCCTTCTGAGAGGCTCAGCAAGATCAGATCCTACAACGGGCTTTCTGCTCCCCTGATGGCTCTTCTCTGTCCCAGCTGGCCATCACACCTTTTAACACTGTCTTTCATCCTAATCCCTCCAGATAAGGCCTGACCAGGGCTTGGCAGAACCAAATGAGGATTTTCCTGTTGAGAAAACCCCTCAACCAACTATTTTTAGGATTGTTTTCTCACTGCTTCATTACAGAGGTCCACAGTTTCCCTAAATCTGATAAGACACTTGCCTTCTCCTCCTTCAGTTCCAAAAGCTGTTTGTCCATTTCTTTCATGACTAATAAGTTCATGTTATGTTATAACCCTGAACATTATTTCTAACTAGAATCTATGCTTCCTAAACCAACCTAGATTAAAAAGTCTATTACACCAAACCCAACCAGAAAAGAGAAATAAATCTCAAAATAGTCTCTAAATGAAAAAAAAAAAAAAATCCATTTGGCAGAACAGAAGAAGCATTAAAGCTCTTGATAATTTAAAGGACAAATAAAAAACCTGCCTCTTTAATAACTATCTTATGTTCAACACGTAACCTGGGATCCTTAGATGAACATTCCAGTTAATTACAGCCCACAGCCTCATGAATGTCTATGTTTAAAGTACATCTTCCCTAGTCACTTCCTTTCTGACCTTCTTCACTGGTTAATTATTGTGTGTGCATGTGGTTCACACAGAAGAAAGAAAAAAAAAAACAAAACAAAACAAAGGAGAGGAGAGGAAAAAAAAATCCCCTTGGAACTGCTTTCTAAAGCAAAACAAGACTGGTCATTCTCAAAGTACTCTGAGCTGCAAATAACAAAATGAAACCATTTGTTTGCACTTCCATGTTTCTTTACCAAGCACAGAAATCATTTCTGTTTCTATGCAGCCCACCCTGTCAAAACCAAAAATCTTTTTTTTTTAGCTTAAGCAGCACTCTGGAAATATCAGTTCTTCTTTTTGCCTTCCCAAGAAAAGGCTCACCAAGACCTGTCCAGTTAAGCCATGCGAGGTGAAGAACTCTTCCCTTTCACAGAAAAGGTGGGTCAGGACACAGCCATCTGGATCATCCGCTGCAATGATTTGAGGAAGTCTCGCTTTTCCATAGCCCTCCCCATTTTGAAAGAGCGATGCAAATTGTTTGTCTCTCCCCATCCCGCTAATTAACAAAACAGTTACTCCTGCCTGTTCGTCTTGTGTGTCACATGCGGTTGCGACTCTACATTCAGCGGTCCTTTTCCTCTTGAGAAAGATGGCCTGGTACAGTGAGGCATCTGCCCCAATCCCTCGTGAAGCTGCTCGTTCTCTCTCTGCAGCAGAGACAATTGTATTTACGTAGTTTACTTTTTAAAGTGAAAATATCTTTCTTTGTTCAGCCGGCCCACTCGTGTACAGCTCTGCACATGGCTGGAGGCATCCATCCTCTACTCACTGTGCTTGGGTTTGACTTTCGAAGCCGAATGGCACTGGTTGTGTCCGTCTTGCCGCTGCAGTTGAGGTGACCTGTCCCTCTGTCCCTACGTGCTCCGCCTGGGCTCTCCTGCTTGTGGAACAGGCGGCTCCATCCAGGCCCGAACCAGGGTGTGAGTCACTGGGTATGCGTGGTGGTGGATGTGGAAACCTGCTGGAGGGAGAGTTCTGGCCCTGAGCTACCCTGCCAATCCTGCCGTGCCCTGGATGCAGCCCTCCTCCTCCTGCTTCCTTCGGAGTGAGCTCCTTCCCCTTGGAGTGAGATGGGTTTGACTTACAACCCGAAGCTGAGGAAATACCCAGCCTGATCCTGACTGCTGCAGGGTAAGCCTTAAATTAGCACAGAAGATGAGCAACAACACGTTCCCTCTTTCCTTACCATTGATTAAAACAGAAAACACCATACAACACTGCCTGTGGTGCTCTTCTGATAATATTTGATTATTAAAGGCTGAAAGCGTCACCCCTAGGCTGCAGCGAAGGGAATGAGCTCCCAAGATACCTTACTGTGAAAATCACCACAGGACTGGATTCTTCAGCAGAGATCAAAGTCACAGCTCACGTTAAAAAAAAACCCAACCAAACGAGGAAGCCTCCTACAAAGCAGCAGCTTCGCCCTAGAGATGAACTGTTCTCCCTGCCTTCTCGCTGGCTTTAAGTGGTCAGAGATGTTCTTAGGCTTCCCAGAGCGCTGCTGAGTCCCACCGGAGACATCCACAATGCCTGAACAGGGGCAGACAACATGACTTTTGGAGAATGGGAAAAAACTGCTCTGAAGTCTCTGTTCAAAATACTTTCAATTATCCGTGATGGTGTTTTGACAAGGCAAACGGCATCTGGATGTGGGAAGGGAATGAACTGTGACGAATATCCTGCTGTGACCACCACATTTCTGGCCTGATTCAGTGCTCGTGGAAGCCTGTGACAGCCTTGCTATCGGTTTCAGTGGGTGCAGGTTTCACACCACCCCTGTTTACCCCAAGGCAGGGCATAGGCGGCTGTCAGTCTCCCTGACACATCCTTCAGGCAATGTAAAAGGTCTCTAAATGAACACAAACATAAATGTAGTCTTCCCAAGTCACCTTTTACAGTCCCCTATCAGTGCAAAGGGAGCTTCAGCAGAAATAAGGTCTGAACGTAGTGAACAGAAGTGTTTTCCACTTGATTCAAAACCATAAAGATGACAAGCTGTGATGACTCCAGAGATCTGTCCATATACAACGTAAACACCCTGGATGATGAGGAATTTCCAAATCACTGAATGTCTGAGAGCAGGGTCACCACCCTTCTGCCAGGGCTCTGCTGAAGACCCCCCCTAGACAGCAGCGCTCCATGGCACCATGAGGTTCCTGTTCACACAAAAGCACCTCAGAAGGAGCTGGACCCACCAGGGTGAAAACAATTTCCTCCAGACTCCATTGAGAGCTGGGGACAGGAAAACTGAGAATTCTCAGCAACAGAATAAAAACCAATGGTAAAAATCCCACTCTGGGCTTTGTGTGAGCCTGAAATGCAAAGCAAAGCGGAGGGTAAGGCAGGGATGTTATTACAAGTCAGAAGGATTGTCTTTAACTGTGGGAACAGTAAAGGAAGAGCAAAACTCTTTCCAAGCAAAGAGGCTTTAAAAATGGTGATGGTCTGACCAAAGAAGCAGTTCTGGATTCCTGAGATAACATGATCTCAAGATGGTCCAAGAGCAATGATATGGCACTGAAACAGGGGCTCACATGAACGGCTACATGAGTTTGCCTGAATTATATATATTGTGTGATGGTTAAAGGGTGATTTTTTTTCCTTTTTCTGTATTGGAACTCTAAAAAACCTGCACACCTTTTCCTCTGCCTGCCTCTGGAAAGACCAGAGTGCTGGGATACAACGCGCTTCGATTACTGCGACATTCAGGAACTCAGAACTGACCTTTTTGGTGGTGGGGCTTCCACGACCCATTTCTCTGCCAAGCGGCCCCATACCCAGAAAACGTACTGGGATAATGTAACTGGGAATCTGAGAGGCGCACAGGGGAAGGGGTGAGTGCTCGGTGGGGACAACCCCAGAGGGGCCAGACACAGCGCGTGGCATGGTTGGTACTGAGCACCCGGCCACGCTGCAAGTGAACAGGCATGAACAACGTATTGACTGTTTGGTTTTTATTGAGGTGTCTTAATGAGTGAACTTCATCTCTGCCGGTGTGGGTCCTGCCTTCCCCTAACCCTCCTCTAGTCCCCCAAACACCGTATGAGCTGCACAGGGGTACTCAACAGAAGTACATCTGGTCTTACACCGAGATGGAAACAACAGCATACACCTCGCTACACAAGTATTACCATGCTGCAGAAGGACATGCTCCCATACAGTTTAATAAAAAAAATTATTACCAATATGTTTCCAATTAAAAATTAACACTTTCAGGCAAGATTTCAGGTATTATTAACCCACTACAGTAAGTTTAACTCAGGACTTTCTTCTAATGGAGTCAAGAAGAATTAGTAAGTACACGTGACGGCCAAAGTTCAGGCTAAAAATCCCTTCCAGTTTAAAGCCTTCCAACAAAAATGCAGCGTGACCTGATCAGAAAGATACTCTGTAACAGGCCGTCTTAAGAAGATATTTTGAAAGGGCTGTAGCAGTCCAATAGCTGCTGCCTCTACTATTTAAAGATTCCAGAAGCAATAAACAGACCCCGCATGGCAGCCGGGTTCTGTACAGACCCGTGAGGTGCACCGCAGTGGTGGAAGAAAGCACAGGCAGTAAATCAGGGCTGTGAAGACCACACCTGTGGTCTTTCTGAGAAACACAACAGCCGATGTCACGTTCCTTTCTTCCACCCCTGCTGTAATAACCGGCTGAGAAGCTTGCATCCGTTGGGTAGGTAAGTCCTAAAGTGATTTACCTTCGTGGATTTGAACTACATCCCATGTGAATTACAGGCTATCAGGCAAACCAAGCGCAGCACGGCTATTTCCTGTGAATAAGACAAATGCTAAGTCTACCTCCACGAGTAAGCCAAACCGGAGGGCAGAGTGTGAAAATGTGACGGATCTATTCTTCCTTAAACAATGGAACTGGGGAGGACTTCCAGCAGCCACCAACACAGCTCCTGGGACTTCCGTACACTGCTTGCTTGAATCTCTCATCCTCTGAACAAACAACATGCACAGCAGCATACCCTGGGCCAGCATGAGAAGGGCTACAGCTCAGTTTGGGCACCTCTCGGTAGAACATCTCTTCTGCCTATGAATTTTTGCCGTCACATGCACTGGATGCTCAGCCCATGAAGCAGGAGCTGGAGATTTCTCAGAAGACAACACTACAACAAGGGAAATCCCAGACAGAAGTACAGAAGTCTTGTAAATAAGCGTAAAAGAAAGAGCTGGAGATGCAACAGCCCTGCTCCAGGAGGAGCTGCCCTCGTTGCAGACCATCTGGGCCCTGCACAAACACTAAGTAAGCTCCACGAATGAACCCGACCTGTCAAAAAGCCCACCTCTGTCTGCACAGAGGCACTGCTGCCATTTGGTTGGTTTGAAAACACATCAAGTGGGTTAAATCTAAAGGTACACAGAGATGGCACATCTGTGCTACCGCCCGATGAACTTACGGCACCAAGCTAGTGCCTGATGCAGGCAGAAACACCGTGAGCACCCACAGTGGTCACCCCAGGGCCATTTTATTTAACTTCCTGCCAGGGCTGCAGAACTCTCGCTTCTAGTGCTCATCTCTCATGTGACTATTTCTATGACTACAATCAAAAACCAGGAAAAACGGTCCGGCAGCAAATCCAGCTTTCCCCATTCCCAAGACCTTGATCTGTCACATTAACCCCTGGCTGGTGCACATCACAGTTGTCAGAGAATCACAAGAGAGGAGCACTGTTTTCACCCCTGCCTTCAGATCCTGAGCGGGGTGAGACTGATGCCACTCCTCTACCTCCAACCTAGCCTTTTCCCTTGACCTCCTTTTTCTTTGTCTGTGACCCTTCTCCATCACGGCTTCTGTAAGTGCAGCTATTTGTACCTACAGTTTTCCCATTAAACGGCATGAAAATGATACTCCTTTCACTTCTGCCCACAGCCTCCTGAATAGCACCAGCAAAACTGATGGTTCCCCCTTTCACTCTGCTGCTAGTTACGGTTCAGAGAGGTACCACGGTCTCCAAAGGCTGTCTGCTCAGACCTCTGCAAACAGGAAAACTGTGGTTCCCACCTGGAACCACATGCCTGACTTGGAATATAGATGTGCAGAAACCTGGTATTAGCAGGGAATTTCCTACAAATATTCTCAAAAAATAATAAACCAAACCAAACAAAACTTTGTAAAATACAAGGATGTTTAAAACATCCCAAGTCTCAAATGGCGTTGCAGGTCCCAGGAGCTGTGCTAACATTACCCGGCTGGTTATCCCACACAAAAGGAAGGGAACTGTTTTCTCCATGCTGCAGGCAGCGAGCGGGCAGGGGCTGCTGCTCCCGGCTCCGCCGGTCTCCGGTGCGGGCACCGGGGGCTCTGCGAGGGATGGAAGGCCAACCGGGGGCCGGCAGCCCCGCACCGGGCGGCCGGGAGAGCGGCGGGGCCGCCCATTGTGCAGCGAGCGGGGACTGCACAAAGCGCCCGGCCGGCCTTTGTTCACGGGGAGCCGAACCAAACAGCCCTTTTCCTCCTTTTTTTTTTCCCTCCCCCCCCGGCTTTCCCCAGGGAAGCGGCACGGCGCAGGGCGGACACGGCGCACACACCCCCGCCCGCATCCCCCCACCCCTTTGTTGCGGCCGGGGGAGGGGGGAAACCGCAGCCCCGCGGCGCCGGCCTGGG
>JAOXNO010000004.1:31886239-31896960 GCA_028565335.1 Limnodromus scolopaceus
CCCTGGAGCCTTCTCTTCTCCAGGCTGAACCCCCCAACTCTCTCAGCCTGTCCTCCCAGCAGAGGGGCTCCAGCCCTTCCAGCATTTCCGTGGCCTCCTCTGGCCCCGCTCCAACAGCCCCATGTCCTTCTGCTGTTAGTGGCCCCAGAACTGGAGGCAGCTCTGCAGGGGGGTCTCCCCAGAGCAGAGCAGAGCAGAGGGACAGAACTCCCCCAGCCTTGCCCTGCTGGCCACACTGCCAGGGATGCAGCCCAGGATGTGGGTGGTTTCTGGGCTGCCAGCGCACGTCGGTTTGTGTGGAGCTTCTCACCCATCAACACCCCCAAGTCCTTCTCCTCAGAGCTGCTCTCCAGCCATTCTCTGCCCAGCCTGGATTTGTGCTTGGGATTGTACGACGAGAAATCCTCCCCAGCGGTGGTTTAGAAGATGGCTGGAATAGTGCAACAGCCATCTTCCCATCCAAACAGGTCGTTACTACCAGTCCCTCCATGAATGTGTTGTATTTGAGGTGGTCACCCTAACGGGAAGAGGAGGGAGAGTTTGGGGAGTTAAAAAAAAAACCACCCAAAACTATTTTGGGACTTCAAAACAAGAGTAAAGCTAGGACACATTCTAACAGATAATTCCAAGTCAATGTCCCAAATTCCAAGTCAATGTCCCACGACATATGCTCTGCATTAATCTAAACCAGAGAACTATTAATAGCCATCCAGGAAGTGTCCAAAAGCAGCGAGTGTTAATTGACCCGCCTCCATCTGTTTGCATTGTGCAAATGTTTCCAGCGCAGTGCGACTGCAACCCCAGCACACCCAGTTCTCCACCAGCAGAAGCCGCTGATTTCCAGCTGCATACAATCATTCTGCTTTTCTGTTTGTATGTGTTTACACGGGGAACGTCAGGGCCCGAAATCTGCAAATATATACGTGTGTGATTAATCCCAGCGGAGTTAATCAGGCTCTGTGCCCAAATAAAGGCAATCCTGTGTGGGTAAGATGGTGTCCCGCTACAGAAATGTGCTGTCACGCGTTCCACAGATGCAGGCACACACGCGTGCACGCAGATGGAGACGCTGCAAAGCCAAGACCGGTTGTGTGCCACCCAGAAAGGGCTGCTCTTCTCCAAGGGGAGGGGAGAAAATACCCCACAAACGCCTGCCAAGGCAAAGACTTCTGCTCTCCATGTGCTGCCTGCACCTAGAGCTCCACACGGGGTGAGTCCGTCTCTCAGAGTGGGCAGGAGAAGTCAATGAGGTATTTATCTTCTTACATCCTCACGAGCTGTGGATGTCCCACCCCTGGAGGTGTTGGTTGGATGGGGTTTTGAGCAACCTGGTCTAGTGAAAGATATCCCTGCCCCTGGCAGGGAGTGGGACTGGATGGTCCTAAATGTCCCTTCCAACCCAAACCATTCTACGATTCTACAGTCTGAATAAATTCTCTTCTCCAGTGCGTGTGCTTACAAGAGCAGAGCTAAGCATGAGAGACCACCAGATACATTTCCTCGTTCCCATCCCCCATCCCGAATGGAATTTCCTTTCTGAAATGGCATCGATCTGAGACACAGGAGGGTCAATTTAGTCCTGCCTTAAGGGAAAACGTCACTAACTCCTTTATACTGAAACTGGGAATCCTGCATTTCTGAAAAGGGAAATTCTTATCGCTGCCAGAAGGTGCAAAGATCAGTCCAGCCTCACAAGCCCTGAAACACAGAGCACAGAGTACCCAAGGTCGATGGAGAGACCTCTTGCATTCCAGGTTTCATTTTCCCCTCCTGTCAGTTACTGTAACTGACAGAAAAACTTGATTAATTTGTGTGTAAAGTCAGCTCAGTATAATCCCCAAAAGCTACGTATAGCTTATTTTAAAGCCTTCTACACCTGGTTTGTTGGCGTGGGCTGTTTAAAGACCAAGGGTACACTTCAAAACGCAACGATGACACGTGTGACTTTAGGTCTCTGATGAGTCAGTCACCCACTGCCTCACCCTCACAAGCGTCCGAGCTGTACGTCAACTGCTTCCTACATCTCCAGAGTCTACAGGACAGGTCTTGAGGCAGCGAGCTGCTGAGTTTTGATGTCACCTTTGCTCATCTGTCAGTGTCCTGCTCTTCACTGATTTCTTCTGCAGCTTAGAGCTTGGTCAGATGAGCTCTGGCAGACCCGATTCCAGCTGCTCACCCACCTCTGGGCTGGAGGCGAGTGACGGGAGGGCAGTCGGATGAGATGTGCCTGAGAGATGTGCTCTGACATGTGAAACAGCCAGGAAGGAAAGCCTGTGCCTGGATACCAGCATTTGGAACTGCCAGCTGGGGTGGGGACACACATCCTGCTCTGCCACCCGTGCCAGAAAGGCCACAACCTCGCTGGAAGACAATAACTTGAAGCAATCAAGCTTTAAACTACCACAGCAGTCAGGGAAGGACCTTTGTACTAATTGCAGTTCCTCACTGCAGCAGGCTATGGAGCTAAAATTGAGCAGGAGGAACCCACATCTTTACAAATGATTTGTTAGTTATCTCATTGAAGCACATAAATGTACAGAAGTACCAACAGAGATGGAAAAACCCCTAACTCCACCCTTTCTAATGTGGAACCTCTACGTACAAAAAGAAAAAACCCAAAAAAAGTATGTATTTCCAATTGAAAGATACAAAATGGATATAAAATAGCTATCTATCAAATACAGTATGTATTATGTGCTCTTGAGAGGGTATTGCTGTGCAGATGAAGAGGCTTTCTCCATACAGGTGGTCTAAATATGAACAAAACCCTTCAACTCATTTAAGAGTCCACATCAACAAATGAATTTCAGAAAAATAACAAGAAGATTCCTCACTACTTCTCAGGTAGTAACAGCCCAGCAACAGTCTAAAAAGTCGGTGCCAATGACTTTAACTAGTGAGAGATCACTGTGGGGGGTAGAAATGCACACGTGACCTTGTAAAGAGAACCAAGAGCTTCTGCAGATTGAATAAATTTTGCAGCGCAGGGAGCATTAACCAAAAGAAATCGAGGCAAAAAGTGAAGAAACGTGAGGGAAAAAAAAAATGCAGTCTTTTCCCATTTTAAATCCGGTAACACCAAACACTAAAATTCGTGGTATCGATAAATCCCGCCTCCGTATCGCCGGCGAGTCGGTGTGATTGATGTCGTGGCGTCGCAGTATCATTTCGAGTACTAAGGTGAGTGCTGCCACTGACAGGCGCCGTGAGTCTCGTAACCTTTCTGCCTCTTGTTTTCTCCTCTTAAAAGAGAATTAATGGAAGGAAACGTTTTGTCTGGAGAAACAAGCTCATGCTTTGCAAAGAGGAGAATGTGACTGACTGGACACAGAGACCCGCTCTGTGGAATTTCAGTCTGCAAAAAAAAATCTCTCCAGGCATCTCTTTAGGAGCGAGCAGCTTCTTCTGATTCAAACCCAACTGTTGTGTGGCAAATTTTACCTGCAGTAGAAATTGGAATTGTTTTATTTTAAATTAGGGTGAAATGGTTTGCAATTGATGATATAGTTGGAGTCTTAGGCTGCTCATTTTTCATAAAGTTGTTTGTGCATATGTATTGTTCTGAAGGGTGACCAGTATCTCAGAACGAGGGTGGAGACAAATCAAGACTAACTTCAGTGGAGTGACTGTGTACGCTGCAATTAATATCTCCATACATCCCAGCTAAATTTAAATTAATGAATCATCTGCTGCTCCAGGTAGGTGGTCTCTGAGAAGCTGGGCGGGGGTGATCCTCACTCATCCTGGGTGCATTAGTGCTCCACCAGGACACAGACTGGGCATATACTGCATTGGGAGTTGAGGGATGCTGTGAAAGGTGATGGGTCTCCACCTCAGCTGTTGTATTTCCCTTCTGGTTTAACTTCTTGACTTGGGGGCTGGGGGAAAAGCCCAGCAATTTATCAAAACTGTCATGTGGAAAGTCACCTTTTAGTCTTCTCTGATAAACCATATAACAAAAAGGTGAGGAATGAACAGGTGAGTCTAGATCTGCGAGCTGTATTTGGGCCAAGCACCTGTCTAAAGTTCATGGCCTAGACACGGAACTATTTTCTTTTAAATCGGGGCACATGTATCCATATTTACATCGTATAATACATGGATTAACACACATGTATCCGTGAAACAACATCTCTCACACTGAAGGGGTGTGAACAAAGAAGCGTTTCAACCCATTCACTTGGATACCCGTCCATAAACTGCATGAATCCTCTAAAATACATGACTAAAATGCTTTTTTATTGAGAATGAATTTTACTCAGTTATAATCAAATTTGGTAAATGCATCCTGTGAACACAGATGTAACTCCTTAAACCTGATAGTTATAAGATTAGGTCCTACACACACAAAAAAAGTATCTTTTGGATTGCAGCCAGAAAACTTTTTCGCAAACAGTGATCCAATCCTGTGTCTTATTTGTGAGCAGTCTATTTACTCAGCCCATTGCTTCCTTGTTCTTCTTACGTAAAGTTCCTCAAAGCAAACACACTGAAAACATTTTCCACTGAAGATGTGTCCAACATAGTTCAAAAAACAACGTAGTAAATAAGGGACTGCAAATTCAGAGAGCCATCTACTGGCAGCTAAGTGAAACGAATTAAATTCATTAAGGGCCAAATTCTCTGCCTCTCTTCGCAAGTAATTTCTTTAAAGATCAGGTGGTGTCTGGTTCCTTCCTTTCTCCTGGACTTACCTCCACTGCTTCAGGTGGAGCAGCTGGGTAGACCCACGGGCACTGTGGCAGGAATTGTGGCTGGAGTCATACTTCTACAGCAGGAAAAGTTCCTTTTGAGGGAGAAATGGAAATATGAATCCTCAACTGCACTAGCCTTCCTTGTATGGCAGTATTTGATGTCTGCTTCATTTTTGCCTTTATTCTTTGTCTCCTGGCATTATCACTTTCAGATTTCTTCATCTTAATAGATGGGTTCATGAACTTAAATCTCCTCAGGTAAGGACTCGCAGTCTTCCCAACTGAGCTTCCATTAATTTCTGCTCATGTTTATCATTTTTGGGTAGTTTATGTTTCTACCCTGAATACAGCTTTCAATCTCTCCCACCTTAATACTCTGTGAATGCCACTGATGTGCTCTTTATTTTCTCTTCTGGATATTTTAACTAAGATCTTAAATTAAGGGTAGCTTTGGCACGGATTCATACAAGTATCCTAGTGGAACCTCCTCTTCCCCAGCCTAATCCTGGGACAGAGAAAACCTGGGTTTGGATGGAATGAGTGGTACAAGCAGAAGCATGAACACCTCAAAAGCAATCAGGAATCCAACAAGGGGGTTTGCTCACACTGTCCCTTTCATCCTGCATCACTGCTTGAAAGGATGGTGCACAAATTGCTGCCACAGTGCCTTCCACAGGCAGATGGACACACCAGGCATGTTTGAGCAGACTGGGAGAAGGACCTCAGGGCCACCCTCAGTGGACAGAGTCTGTGCATGATGGTGGGAACATCTCAAGAAGCAACTTGGGAGCATCCTTTGTTCCCTGAAAGGATCCCTCAAGCATACGTGCTGCTTTGTTGCTTTACAGTGTGCATGCATTGACTATTAAACTTGAAGATCCCGACCTCTTTGTGAAGCCCGTGACATTCTGGAGTAATGGGTTTGCTTCAGAGACAAAATAGTTGTCATAGCTTTTAGTTTTTAATCAATAACGCTTCTCATCTTTATAAAGCTCTCTATCATTTATCTAACCATTCTATTTCCAGTAGTGTTGCTAAGTGCAACCAACCCTTCCACAAGCCCATCTGAGGTTTTCTGTTCTTAAATGGGTGGGAGCAACCTCGTTGTAACCTATTTTAACAAGTAGTTCTGTGAGCAGCAGAATTAACACAGCCTGGAGTCCGGTGTTCTCCCTTTAACCTATTCCAGGGTCTCTTTTTAACCTGAGCAGCTATTTCCAAAAAAAACCTGGAGGTACTAAGTAGCTCTGAGGCTCTGCAACCTTGATTAAATTGCAGAGTGGTTTCAAAACTTTCCAGAGGGAAACAGATCACAGATGGCTTACTTCCCTGGGAAATGAAACTAAAAATAAATGAGGAAAAATTCCCTTCCCTATAGCTCCTTCACCCAAGGGCTGCTCCGTTTAGACAACAGACAAACGGGTGTTTTGGAAAGCACACACTGTTGGCCAAATGTTTAATGGGCTTTTCCAAATATATTGCAGATTATTGACGAATGCTTAGATGACTTCCCAGAGGCAATCTAGTAGGCTAGTGGAAAATACGGGATTAGAAGCCTCGTTCCCCTGTTCCCCTGACTGCCCAGCAATTCAGTGGTATCTTACCATTCTGCAGTATTTGGTGGCTAAGTGTTGTGTAACCGTGCTGGTATCTCCAAGATCCATAAAGCGGAGAGTATCTTCTCTAATTTTCAGTCTTCTTGGCATTGCTTGGTGTTACCGCTTGGTTTATCTATTAAAAAAGCAAAGAACACAGATTTTAAATATTTCCTTACTGGTACTATATTAATTTAGCACACATCAAGCTCAAAGACAGTTTGCATGGCCTTTATGACATTAAAATGTTGAAAATGTAAACTCTGTGACATTTGTTGGAAGTTTATTGAACGCAATATGGTGTCTCCCACTCCCTCTGCAAATCTTCCCTACAGAAATAGGAATTAGTGAATGTGAAGAAAACTCTCTCTTTACAGATAGTTATTTATGGTTGCCTGAGTAATTATTTTGCAATCAAAGCTTTGTTTCGCATGATCTGACTGACGCAAAAAAACAGAAAATAAATATCTTCATTCTCATAACCTGATTGCCTGAGGGATTTACAATGTATATCCAGATGGCATATTGTGTGGCCTATCAAATCAGGGCACGGTTATTAAATTTCAGAGCAGGAAGGTGCAGGCAACTGATTTCAGGCAAGGGAATAGTCATTTCATTTGATCAACTGAATAAGTCTTTGTTCAACATTTAGCCAAATCCAAGCCACGTTAGCTACTCAGCTCTCAATATTCAAGACCATACACAAACAGACAAGCACATTCATCTTTGTCTTCGAGAGTAAAAGCAAAGATGAAACTTTAAAGAACTATTCTTTCTAAAACAGGTCATAAAATTCTGAATGCAGGAGGCCTGTTTCCTTCTGCACTGACAGATTACCCACTACTGTGGGGCCACAGTCTTTCATGAGTTCAGTACAAACAGCAAATGCTTTTTATTTTTAAATCTTTATCTTTGCTTGGAATATAAAGACATATATGGTGTGCGTGCTACTTTCTGTGTATTACCTCTCCTTTTCAGTTTTGAAAGGGAACAGTAACTACACATGACCAGTCTTCAGGATCTTTCAGATTTTATCATGGTAGGGTTACTGCTATAACTCCGTTACGCAGAGACGCTGGCTGCTAGAGTTTGAAGGATTGCTAAAAGCGATGAGGACTGTGATCACTAATCTACAGGAACACAGAAATGAAGCGCTGTTCGCAAGGGCAAACAGCCAGCTGAAAGGCAGGGGAGAGACTAGAAAAGTGATCTCCTACAACCCCCTTCAAGTTAGACCTTTGAAAGAAGACATCTGCTTTGCACATTCACACCTACCGTCCTCTTTACTGATCGACCCTTCTGCATGAAATATAATATATCCATTGCATCCATAACAAAACCCAACACGAAATACATGAAACACCTACTGTTGACATTTGTACTGAAGCTTAATTTAAGATCATGTGCTACAATCATGTGCCGATTATAAAAAAATTAAACTCGTCTGATCATCTTTGACCAGCAGAAGGCAGTAAAATCACAAAATGGGAAAAAACCATCCAACTTTCTTTATCAACCCAAACTCGTGCTGTTGAGTCTCGATCACATAGAGAACGTGGGGACATTGTCTTTCTGAAGGCTGTCAGGCAGTAATGCCAGTTCCAGACATTCAACAAATTCAAGTCACACCCTTCCCAAATCCTATACTTCTTTTTTTTTAAACCCTTGGCCCCTGATACAGCCAATGATTAATTTTAAGCAGCTTAAGACAAATAGATTAATGAAGAACCTACTTTACAAAAGACTAAAAAAACCCCCAAATCCTCAGCATGTCTAGCCTAGGAGAGGGAGAGCAGACGCAGCTACTCTGGTGTATTTTCAGAAAAGAAAGAAAGCAGCAATTTGAACTGGAAAACACTGTTGGCGCGTGAACAAACACCGCTGTGTTTAGGCTGGAGATTTCAGTATTAGTGGCCTCCAGAGAACTTGGAGATTTTGGAACCATTTTTCTGAAGTGGAGTCAAAAGACAGAAATTTAAAATAAATAAAATAAATTAAAAAAAGCCACAACAAACAAAAAAAAACAAAACACCTTGAAAGGGCGCCGGGAGGCTCCGCCGATGGCGGGGCCGGCCTTCCGCTCACAACCTCCGGCTTCCCGCCCTCCGCCCGCCTTTCCGGGGGCTCGTCCCCGGCCGCAGCCCGTCCCGCCGAGGGGAGCTGGCCCGCCTCGGCCTCCTCCTCCTCGATCCTTCCTCCCTCCGCCACAGGCGGCGGCCCGGCAACCCCCGCTCCGCCGGCGGACTACAGCTCCCAGTATGCCCCGCGCGGGTCCGCCGCCGGGTCCGGCCGGCTCCCGCAGCGGCGCCCGCCGGGAGCTGTAGTCCCGCGCCGTTCCCTCACGGCTTCAGCGGCCCCGGGAGGCCGCTCACCGGGCGGGTAAGCGGCGAGTACCACTGCCTCACGGCTGCCAGCGGCTCCTCCGGTCCCTTTACGGCGGCCGCGGCGATGGCGGGAGCGGGGAAGCGTTAACCGCCCGCCGGCTCCTTCAGGGGTGAGCGGCCGGCGCCGGTGCGGCGGGACGAAACGCCTCAGCGGTGGCGGCGAAGAGGCGGCCGCTGCCGGGCGCACCCGCGGGCGGCGGCCCGGCCCGGGCTGTGGTAACCGCGACGCGGCCGGCGGCGGGTGAGGGAAGAAGCGGGGCCGCCGCGGGGGACAAAAGGCCGCGGGGGTCGGTGTGAGGGGTCCGGGGCGGGAAGGGGCGAGGAGAGAGGTGGCTCCTGTGCCAACAACTCCGGCTCGGCTTTAAACGGGTAAAGCCTTCGGTCTTTGCTGCAGGATGGAAAAAAAAAAAAGCTGTTTTTTCTTCACCTTTATAAATTATTGTTTCTAACTGTCTTAATGTGTGTTTACAGCTGGAAAGGACTCCCTCCTTAAAAATGACTTCTCGGCATTATTGTCTGCCTGGGACTTCTGTGTGGATTTCTCCGTCACTACTGCTAGTTCGGTTTCTTTCCAGGTAGGAAGGATGCAAAGGGGGTCTTGTCTTCACTCTTAAATTAATATTAAGGTAGTCACGTTTAGACTTCATTCATCCCTTTTGCTGCAGTTGCATTGGCAGTTTAGGTTGCTTTTCCTGTTAATGAAAATAAACAAATTCTGTTGTTAAGGAGGTTTTTTCCCTCACTGTTAATAACTACCCACCTCACTGCAATCTTCCCCCTCGTAACTCTGGGCTCTGAGAGGACAAGACTTGCATTTTTCATTCAGAGGGGTGTCTTGCCGCTCTGTGAAGTTACAGCGTCCTAGTAATGTATGTTCTAGACAACTTCTTAAATGAGACAACTTCAGTATAAAACCATTAGCTTTAGATTTAATAACAGGGGTCGCACTGTGCCCGTTGGGCTTGAATCCGCATTCCCTGTGACCTTCTCCTGATGCTGTTCCATTAATTTCGGTGGAACTATTACTGATGCCTTCCTATGTTGATGGGAAGAGCCCCTGCGTTTTTCCAGTGGAATAAATGTGTCTGTTTTGTGTTGGCATTCTTCTTAGAAGTCCTTTTCACATCTTTAGCATAATGCTGGGGAAGAAATGTAACGGAGGGGGGAAGAAAAATGTGCTACGATGACCATTGTCTTTTAAAGGAAAATGAGCTTCTTTCCCATTTCAATAATTTTTCCTTCAGGCCTTTTCGGAACAGTAGAGTTTGTTTCATTCCTAATTTTAGCCAGAGGCAGCTTTTATAGGTATTGGCTTTTAAGGCAGTGAGTGGCCCCTACATAAATGACTGTCGCTGATGGATCATGTGAGGACAGGCTGGACCAGAGGCAGCTCCTGAAGAAGTTAATCTCACCGGCTTTGCCAGCTGGAGTCAGCGATACACGTCTACGCAAAGTCTTTCCTTTTTTCTCCTAAAGAAAAAAGAGGGGGGAGGAAAAGCAAGAAATTAAAACCCAACTTTAAATTGTCTTTCTCTTCTTTCCCTTACAAAAACCCAGCTTAACACAGGGGTCATCAAAATAGGGTTGTAACCATTTGTTAGTTTCACTAGCACAAAAATGCCAGTCTTCCCCCGTGTTTGTGAGCTTGCGTTGCCTCTTGTGCCGCCAAAAAGTTGATGTTTAGATGTTTTATGAAATAATACAATGGCATAGCAGAAAAATATGTTGGTGATGGCTTGGGCAGTAGCCTGCTGTTTTCCTTGCCCTACCTCCGGATCCCAGAAACAGTGCATCTCTGCGAGCACCTCCAGGCTCTGAAGACATTGGCACCCCGACATCTTCACGCTCTCGGCAGCCTTCCAGTACCTAAAGGGTATAGGAGGGGTGGGGAGGGACTGTTTATGAGGGAGTAGAGTGATAGGACAAGGGGTAATGGTTTTAAACTGAAAGAGGGGAGATTTAAATTAGATACTAGGGAAGAACTTCTTTGCTGTGAGGGTGGTGAGAGCCTGGCCCAGGTTGCCCAGAGAAGCTGTGGCTGCCCCATC